>VZTD01001028.1:2419003-2526325 GCA_013397725.1 Rhagologus leucostigma
CTGCCCCGCGGGCCGCCCCTCGGGCTCCGGAGTGCCGCCCGGCCTCTCCCCGGGGCCGCCCCCGGGCCAGCAGCATCGAGTGACCGCCCGCCGCGGGGCCGCTGCCGGCTGGTGCTGCTCCCGCCGGAGGGAGAATTGCCCCGAAGCCGAGAATCTTGCACAGTCATGGCGGTTCCGAGCGGGGAGGACGGGCAGGCGGCGGCAGGGCTGGGGCAGGGCTGTCGGAGCGGGGTCCGCCGCCGGCCGGGAGGGGTCCCCGGCGGCCGCGGCCCTTCCAGCCGGGGGAAATAGCGGGACATCCCGCAAGGCCCCGGGGCATCCGCGGCGGGAGGAGGATTGTGTCCGCGGACAATGATAGCAGCTCCCGGAGCGGGGCAAGCTGAGGAAGGAGACGGGGCGCTCACCCGGTGCTTTCGGGGGGATCACAGATGAGGACAGATTGCCGCCCAAGGGCTTCGGCGTCTTAAAGTTGTAGAAGGGTTTGCCACATGTTGTCATAAAACGTTTCTCTCTCTTTGATAATTCCTACGTCAGGTTTGCGCTCTCGGGAACTCCCAGTGCAGGTTGGGCTGTTACTTTAGTATTTGATGCACACTTTACTACGCTTATAAAAGCTTTGAATCAATTTTTGGAAATAATAGTGGCGTTTAAGAGGGTTTTGAGAAAAAGTCGTGTTTCTTTTGTAAGCTGGGATAAGAAGTGGAATTATGTGAAATAATCCATGATGAGCCTTTAAATACAACTACTACTTTAAATAAAAGTACTAAAAAAAATTTCTTTAAGACTTCACTTTTTGCCATGCTCTAAACTCATGTAGTAGTTCTCACTTCTTCTCTCTTCAGAGTCAGATACCAGAGAACATTTGTGGAGTTATTAGATGCTTCGTTCTCTAGCTCTGTGAGATGTCCAAGTTTACACAAAAGCTAGGAATATGCGTTTAAAAAACCTCCAACAATCAGCAGAAACACTCCGGACTGGTGTGAAGTATCTTTGAATTCTTCTTTTTTTTAATTATTTCTAATTTATGCTTGCCCCTGGGAGGTCTAGGCAAATACCGTGTGAGTGTTGAGACCTGCCATTGTAGTTAAGCATGTGATCATCTGCTGGGAATAGTTCCACAAGGACCTAATTTATTTATACTATAAAAATCTTAGTTTGTGAAATAAAAGAGGAGAAAGTAAACTAAGAGCTGGATGGATATACAGTAACAGAGTGACTACTTTTGTGTTCCAGTTGAAACTGCATTTCTGGTTATTTTCCCTATTTATGCTGACATAGTTTTGAGGGGAAGACCTACTTTGCTGAATTTTGTAATGAGATGTCAAGACTTTTGAGAAATTGCGAAGGAAGTGAAAACATGTCGTGGTTCACTTGCAGCACAGCTGGTGCTTTGGTTTTTGAAACTGTCTGCACAGCCAAGGAAATCCTAGTAATTTTTATCAATTGCAAAGCCTAGGAACCGAGATATAAAATGGAGACTGGAAGATGCTATGAGAAAGGTTTACTCTGAAATAGACATTTATAAATAGAATATAGCAATACAATACTGCTCTATATTAATAGCCTTGTTAACATCAATGAACTATAAACCTAAACAGAAGCTTGAATGTAAGGAAAAGGTATGCATCTCTCTGAGAAAAGCCATCTATTTTTAGTGTCTGTTGAAATTGATTTTTTTTCTGTCTATATGCATGTGCTTTACCCAGGAGACCTACGAGATGCAACCATTCCCTTGAGTAATATGCTATATTGCTTCTGTGAATAATTGTACTCCTATTCAGTAAAATATCTAAAAACATATTCAAGTCTTACAAAAACTACTGGAATTAAACAAATTCTTAAGTGCTTTGATGAATAGAAGCCAAGGTCCTGAACTCCACAAGCTGGCTTTGAAACAAGAATAGAGTTGCTGTAACAAATTTTTTCTACCTCAGTGAAACTGTTCTCTAGGCTTACCTTTTTTTTTTATGGTAAATTATTGGTCCTAGCCAGTAGACTTGCATAACTGAATTGATAACTAGTAATAAGAAACATATTGTAAATACTTGCATTTAAGCATCTTTTGCTGGCAGCTCAAAATCAATAGAACAGTTTGTATCAGGAGGCTGTGTTTTGGCCCAATTTATTGACATTTCATAAGTCTGGTAGAATTCGTGTTAGAGTTAGTTGCAGATGCATCAAATATGCTATGGAGATAGATATTACTGGTTTAAAACAGATTCACTTTTAGAGAGAGATCTGTACCAAGCACAGTGCTTGGTCCATTTGTGGTTTTTTTTTTAGGTTTTATTTAGATGTGGAATAGGTAGAAAACCCAAATCTTCTCTAGCATAAGGAGTTCTACTGCTTTTCTCGTTTTTTAAAAGACATATCACAAAGAACATTTGTTTTTGGAAATCCTCCAAACTCAGCTGCACTGCCAAGCGGAGTTGCACTTTAGCATCTCTGTGAATCACAGAGAGAACTCTGAGGTCTTTCCGTCAAGTAGTTGATCCTTGCAGTACTTTTTGTGTTGCTCTTGTACTTTAGCTTTGTGCAAGGCTTTCTTTTACCTGAACTTTTTCCTGTGGCCATTGAAGCTCATGTATGTTCTGTCATTTGCCACTGTCAGATCTGATTTTTTAAGTTTAGGAAAAAAAATTTAAAGCCCTGGGGAAGGGGGGCGTGTAGTCTAATTATGAGTAAAATTATCATTGGTATGTTCAACAGTACGTTTTGATTAATTTTTCTTTTTTCTAGGGGTTGGTTTTTATTAGCAAGTATCAAATTTACATGCACAGCTGGTTTGGTCTGGAGTTGTTTTCTTTTTGTGCTATAGCTTTGCCTAGCAAGGTGAGGGGTTTTTTATTATTAGACAATTCTTTTAACTATTTCTCAAACTAAAACTTGGTTAAATTTAAAGTTTTCTTGAAAAAATGCATTTTCAGTGTCCAGCCTTCAAAAGTTGCGTTTACCTCTCACAGAAGTCAAGAGCTGTTAAGGGACCAGGCACCAGACCTGCTAACTGAGAGTTTTGCAGCATTTAAGTTAAATAAAGCCATTTTGATAGGGAGCAAGATATCTTACTGTCACAAGGTAATCTTAATCTACAATCCTTTCTTTTCAGTTCTAGAGGAAAGAGACTATGGCTCAGGTCAAACTGAATTTTAAATTCTTGTTCCTTATGGCTCTGCCTTTTGAAATAAGAATTCTGTCTGTGTTTGAGTCTTCCAGCTGTCCCAGTGATATTGCTTATAAACGGGACCTTTAGCCTGGAGCATCTGTGCTTTCCAGCTGTGTTGCCCTGGTAGTTCCACTGTGGTTTGGTACCTGACCACCTTTTCCTCTGGGAGGTGGCATTGCTACCTGCTTGAGAAAGAGCTTCATCTTTTTGAAAGACTTCTTATTATACCACAAATTATGTAACATGTATCGATTTTTGGTTTCCTGTTCTTTGGAGTTTTTTAAAGCCTGTATGCCTCTTCTTATGCCAGCTTTTGTAAACTGTCTTCTAACCTATTTAGTCCTATTTTTGCCTGGGAGGAATTGACGGCATTCTGCAGCGTGCTATCTCTGATCTCTCCAACAGGTTGTTTCCCATTAGCATATTGCAGCCTCTGTGTTCTGCCTTCTTTGGAAAGAACAGACCTTGCAAGATGAACCAAACTGAGTTCAGAGTTTCTTCCCAGCCGTAAACTCCTGCACTGTTTGCTCCAACTCTGTTGGCATCAATAGTACTTACATTCCGTCTCTTTTGAGTTTAAGACTATGCAATGCCTAACACCAACTCAGGTGATCTAACACATTTTTAAGAAGGGACCTGCTAAGTCAGAGTGTAATGGCACAGGCCTCAGTTCAAAAAAAGCAGGAAAGCAAAGCCTGCCTTAAGTCGTTTACAACACTTCAGCATCCCTCTATCCCGTTAACTTTAGGTGCCTGAGCACGTGCTTAAGATTCATTAAGTTTTTGTCCTGGCTAATTGTGGGTAAAAATGGGGGGAAGTGGAATGGTGTTTAGGCTACAGTTTTGCTTTGAGGAAGTACAAGTGGAAAAATTGAAGCAGAAGGCTCTAATCTTGAAGCTTAACCTCTTCTTTCCTGCCATCCACCCCATTCTATGCTTCTGGTTAGATGGTACTCACAGATGTTTTGAGGGCATTAGTTTGCAGTACTGGAACATAACATTGCTGATACCATCCTTTTCACATTGAGGAACTCTAAGAAAATGCTAAGACAACTCAGTAGCATGTGGCGGTTTTTAAACACTGATATAAATTGACATTAGCTCACAAAGAGAAAAATTCCTTCATCCAAGGTTGTACTTGATGATTTCCGTTTGGTTTTTTTTAAGTATCTATTTAGTTAGATGTAGTGATACTAAGTGTATGATTTCAACTGTGAGATCAGGTTACTGGAGTTATGGTGTGTATCACTGTAGCACTGCATGCTACTTTAAATACTGAATGCTGAGATAAACTTTTAGAGTAGTGGTAACACGCAACTGCTGTGTGTAAATACAGCTGGAAACTGCAGATGGTATAGATCTTTACAGGCTAAATGCACAATCCCAGGCATGTGCAGATTTTAGTGAACTCCATTTGGACTTCTTTCTGATTAAGTCTTTTGTTTCCAGTGCAAATACAGAGGCTGAACTTCATCTTACAAATGGTTATGTTTATTGCAAACTTTTCACACAACGTTGTTAAAATACTGCTGTCCAAGATCTACTAGGAGTTGTCTATTTTTGGTATGCATCATTCAGAAGAAAAGTATTGAAGCCTATCACTAGTTTTGCAGAACTTTACAATGGGCCCCTCTAAGCATATTCAAACACTTGCTTGAAAACTGAGGTGAAGCCTGATATGAGAGTCCAGTCAGAGGCAGGACACCCCTTAAAAGTCAGTATACGTAATAACAATACTTAGAAACAAGGCCTTGAAGGTGAGGTTGCAACAGAGAGGAGAACTAAATAAAAGGAGTTGCATGGTCAGTGTTACTGATTAGAAGGAGGATCTTTGCAGCAGTATTGCTGGAGTGAATGGATGAAAATAAGCAAAGCAACAAAAAAAAGTTGCAGAGTGAAGAAGACCCTCAGAGGAACATAAAGAAATAGCTGTTAAAAATGAAGACACAGTGGGATTTGCAGCTACAAAGCCAAGGAAGGTCAAGAATTTAGGAATTTTTGTGAAAGATATATGAAGGAAGACGGAAGGGTGTTTCTGAGCACTGGCTGGGGAGACATCACTGGAGAGTTTGTTTAGAGTGGTTTTGTGGAGTACTAGGGTGGAATGCAGATTGCTTGTCATTCCTTTGTCTGGTTTCATGCTGAGTATTTTCCAGTTGTTGGAGTGGTAATTAGTGGCATCAAGGTCCCTGTTTTAAATGAGAATGTCTAAGAACACTTTTAATGAAGAAGGTGTTTGTGGAGAAGGATGAGAAAGTGTGAGAATTGCTGTGACAGAGATTTCTATGTAGGGTGCTGTCGATAAGCCTGTGCAGTAGTTTGAGAGCAGATGACACCTGAGTGGGTGTGAGGAGGGTGATAGAGCGGTTTGTAGGAAAGGTGAAGAAAAGACAAGGTTAAGCAGTGGAGAAGACCACTTTGTATTGTGCAGGCTTTCTTTCACAGGGAATTAATGAGATCTTTCTCAGAGAAAGGGGAGGTATGGGATGGAAGAGAGATGAGAGGCATGAGGTGAGCCATTTGTGGCAGAAAGGCAGCAAGGGTCGTGGAACGGCAGCCTTCTGTGTGGCTGTGAGAGTACATTAACAGAGGATATTCTCTGCAAGTCTCCTCCATCCTTACTTCAATATATTTTTTTATGATACATACCTTCCTGACTACTTGAGGCAGCAGTGGCATAGCTACCTCCTTTGCTGTCCTGCTGTCAGCAATGATTGCAGTTGGGGACACAGTCCCTGTCCCAGAGACGTGGAAGTCTTAGGTTGCTTCAGTACAGCTTCACAAGGAGCTGTTTGCAATTTCAAAACCTATTAGTTGGCTCATACCAAAAGTACAATATCTTAGTTCTCCCCATACAGTCAGGAAGGGAGAGGATATTTCAAAACCCCTACGTAACCTGGGAATAAATTGCTACCATTTCACATTTTGGCTGTTGAAGAGAGAGGAAACAGGAAATAGGAAAGAGAAGCAGGGGGAGGAATAGGAAAAAGAAGGACAAAATATAAGTGAGATTTTGTCTGTATACGTTTGTTTAATGTTTTTGAAAGCACCGATATTTTTCACGTTAAACTTTACATCCAGATTAACTGCAAGCATTTCTAGCTGAGGCTTCAAAGCTTGTGTAACTACCTGTCAGTCTTTTTTTTGAAATGCTGAATGGAACACATTTGTCACTAGCACTGTACTGGCTTAGTGGCAGCTGACTGATATTCTTGTTTACATATTGACATTGGGCTTAGGTTATCTAAAATACATGATTATTTTAGTATCCATGAGCTGGTTGCACATGCTGAGGAAGCTAACAGCTTATGACCCAAACCTTCTGTATGTTTTTCTCACAAGCATGATTTTAAATGCATCATTCCCA
This sequence comes from Rhagologus leucostigma, assembly GCA_013397725.1. Taxonomy (NCBI): domain Eukaryota; kingdom Metazoa; phylum Chordata; class Aves; order Passeriformes; genus Rhagologus; species Rhagologus leucostigma. The sequence continues at coordinate 2,425,533 of VZTD01001028.1, forward strand.
CTGATATAAGCTGTGCTGTCTGTAGCTTCACCTAAAATAGTGTGACTACTCCTCTGTGAAGTTATTTAAACATTTAAGTCACTGTGGAGGCACAGCAGACAGATCAGAAAATAAAATATGGCTTGTGGATTCAGAGGTTGATACAGCACTTTTATGATCATGTTACACTGAACGAAAACTGGTGATGTATTCACATAAACATGTGGAGAGCAATTATTTTTTAGTATTTTTCAATGTCTGCTTAAAACAAAAAACCAGTGTATTTTTATGTTAGTTATAGAACAATTATGTTGCATATGCAAGAGATATTTTGTGGGTTTATGTTTAGATTTAGGGATAAATTAACCTGAGATAATAACAGTTATCGCACTAAAACCAAAATCATTGATGCTAGTGGTCAGCATGGTGTGTTGGAATAATATCCAAGTGAGGGGATGTAATTTTTGCAGTACAATAACCTGTCAACATCAAGCAAGTGGTTTTTTTTGTCTAATGAGAAGATTAACATGTAGTTTCAGAGCTTCCCATTACTCATCCTCTCACACTTTTTCTTGCTGCCATCTAATTTATCTTTATGGTTTCCTTTTGATGCACATATATGTTGTGATTTTTATGGTTTAGGGTACAAACCTTACAGCTAGCTCTTAGCAAATGAAAATCACCAACATGAACTTGGAAAAGAGTAACAAAACATTTATAAAGAAGAAACAAATGAACCATTTCCTGGGTTTACTTTATTGTTTAACTTAAAATGGCCGTGGGTAGCCGTTTTCTGTCCTCTTGCTTCACTGCCAATAGCTGATATGGTCCTTTTTCTGGTGTTGGATGGATGCTGTATGTGCTTTTTTTCAAGACTACTCTATATCTCAATAAAAAGTAGCTTTTTATTTAAATTTAAAAAAAATAAAAATTAGTATTTTAGAAAAGAAGAGCTAGATAGATAAGTCTCAGAAGACAAAGCTCACAAACTAAACCTTGCAAACAAAAAATAAAATCTGTGTTATTCCTGTGATGACTTTCACTTGCATGACATTTATGAGAAGTGTAAAAAAGGGTTGTTATTCACTGTAGTTGCAGGAACCCAAATTACATGAAATTACTAGAAAATGTCCCAGGGCAGGGTTCCTGTGGTCACTCTTTTCTATCTTGCTTGCCAATGCGTGGTGCAGTAAGGGCTGCCTCCGTCGGTGATGAGGTTCTCTGAGTGTTGACCCGTCTTCAGTTCTTTCCCCTTCAATACCTGCTCACATAGACCCTTCTGGTGCTGTTATTTGTTTTTTTCTGAAATTTAGGATCTTACAAATTAAGAGGACATCTGTCCACAAGGAAGTTCATGTCTCCTCCAGCAGAAGGAGTCAGTGGGTACTTGAAAGGGTGCTGAGGGCTGCAGATAAGAACTCAAAACTGTGAGCCTGTGTTTTGAGCGTGGATTGCATTTTTGGGTTTTTCTTTCTTTTTTTTTTTAGTCTTTCTCATAACAGTTACATGTAATGGGGAACTTTCACATGTTTTGGAGGAATGGGACCCAGTGAAGGAAAGAAACTTGTGCTGCAGTGAAAGAAACAAAAATAGAATCCTGGAACAATATGAAGAAACACCAGACTCAGTGTCACTGTCACATGTGCTGTATACAGCATTCTGTCCAAGTTTTGGTAGGGTGTGTCCAGCCAGTTGTCAAACTTCTGATGATGTAAAGGTAACAGCATCATAAGCTGAGACACTGGATTATATAGAAAAAGAAAATCGGAAAAGTTAGTCTTCTGGTTTTTGCACCTAACCCCAAATCAGTCGCTTAGAATGCATACACCTGAGTAGGTTGTACAGCTATAATGCTTGTGAAAGACTTTGTAGACAATCAAAATCTTGTGGTTATCCAGAGTGATGGGGATGGAATATTGTCTGACACAGGTAACCTACAGCAAATGGGGATGTTGCTGGAGACACAAGACTGCCACCGTGTCCAACCAGCTTTGGGTCATGCGTTCATTCTGCATCAGCTACACCTGAGCTGGCTCCAGGAATTAAGAGAACTCATAGACTGAACACTGCATTCAAGATGAGCTTTTTCTAGGCACTGTGGGTAGTGCTGTGCCCAGCTAGTAAGCCCTCTCCGAGCCCAAAGTGTTAGGAATTCCAGAGATTGGCTGTAGTTCAAGGGGACCAGCTGATCCCAGGAAGGATTCTTCCTGCACTGGATACTGGAGTTTACTAAATAGGATACAAGTTGTCTCCATGTGTGGTTTGTAAGATCAGGCTCCTACAAACAGCCCTCCAGCTGTTGAAGCAAATTTGATCCCAAAGACTAAGTAGCCATAGGTGAATAGTGTGCTTCTAGTCCCAAAATCCCTGAGGGGTCTGAGCAGGCTGCACACATGAATGGCCTGTTTGTCCAGTTATACTGCTCTGGAACCACAGAGGATAAACGCCATGGATACTAGGGAAATTACTGTCTGTACAGCCATAGTTATAAACATCAGCTACCAAAATCCATGTCATATCAAAAGTTGTAAAGTTATCTTGAGGCTGTTAACATCCCGTGCTTTCTGCCTCTTGAGTTTTTGGACTGCAGTAGCTTCCGATGTTCAAACTTTTCTCTGAACTCTTAAGAACTGGGAAAATGTGCATATAAATAAAAATTGATATTTCATCTGGTGGAACTTCAATAGAATTATTAAATATAGGAGTTGACAACACTAAAAAGGTGAGTCTAATTTAAGCAATGATTGAAAATCACACTAAATGAAAGTCTCTAATCTGTGTGAAAATGATGCCATCACAGCAGAGTAATGGCTTTTTATCCTTGATCTTGAAAAGGAGAGACAGCAAAAAATGTGTCATAACTCTGATGGGTTCTGGGTCAAGAATAATCATATCCGAAAAAGCTATTGCTACGATTGTTATAAAGTTGTTGTTAACTAAAAAGATAGTGGTAATTCTATTCCTTACTAAATTATGATAAAAGTCTGTCTAAAGTAGTGTTATTTGGCATTGTGATTACATTGTATTATATTTTGTTTCAATTATTAAATTTTTCTTATCTCAATGCATAAGGTTTACTTTTTCTTTCTGAGGTGGAGATGGAGGGGAGTGAGCAGGCAGCAGTGTGGTACTTAGTTGCCAGCTGGAGCTAAACCGTGACAGAGGGCCTCTAACCCTTTCCTTCCCTGTTAAATTAAACTAGTTAACAGCATGTATTTGAGTTTTTTTAAAGAAGCTGTTTTAAGTCATTTTAATCATGCTGGTTACAGGTCCCCAAGGAAGGATTTACAGGTGCCAAGCACAGGTGGGCTCATATTTTTGCTGAAAGCTGAGCATTCATGGGTAGATCACACAGCATGGGAAACAACTCATCCTGCCACCTAATAGTTTACTCAGGGGCTGATGAAGGATTCAGGGGACAAACCAGATTGTAGCTATGATGATGTAATAGCAAGACAGATCTAGTCTAAAAATGTGATCACAGAGGTAGTAGCAGAGATTGCATGTGCAAGTCATCCTTGAATCTGACCAACATGACAGTTCAAACAGTGTGAAACACATTTTTGAATGTTTTGCTGTTAATAGCTTGAATTATGATGTTGGTAAACCAGGCAAGGAAAGAGTCTGAAGGCATTAGCTCTGATTTAATTTGGTACAGTTAGGTGAGTGTGGAGGAACTCATTTAAACCAGGTCAGTCCCTGGCCTGTGCAGCTTCAATTCATGATTTCCTGTTGGAGGTCTCAGGACTCAATTTCCCTTTCCCTTTCCCTTTCCCTTTCCTTTTTCTCCTCTCTCCTTATGTGGTTCCATCTCGGGCCTAAAAAGCTGCTGTCATAAGAATTACTGAAGCTAAAAAGATTGTGCTTTGTACCATATGAAAGCTTTGCAGCCTTGAGTCATATGGAGGATAAAAAGCAATTCATCTTAAAGATCAGTGGTTTTTAAACCACTGAAAGTCACATTTGAACTTAGAATTGTGAGGAGACTGATGTTTATCATGATAACAGGATTTAAAATCTAATTCTTCCTAGCCTTATATAATGTGTACAGTATTTCACAAACTGGTACAAGCATGAGTGGGAAGGCTTGTGAATTACCAGAAAAGCTGAGATGTTAATTGGAGTGCTAGTTTGCGCAATGTTATTTATTTACCTGGATAAACATTTCCTTTCCTAAAAAAATTGGAAGAGCTATAGACAGTATGCATTTGTGAGACTTGGCAGTGTTCTCCAGTGGCTTTGTTGCCTGTGACTAAACACAGAGCAATTACATCTAATCTGTGTTATATTAAAAGCTAAGGATTTGCTTCCTTTTTATTTCTTTAGATTTGTTTGTGCAACCTTCATGTTGTCCCTGTGGCTGGTCATGTGGATTTTAAGATATTTCTGTTGTCAGTTTTTCTCACACTGTTCATTCCTTGAGCTGCTCCATGTACTTAAGCCACACAGCATCCTCATATCCTGAATAACTCTGTCCCTGCCCCACTGTTGGAACAAGTTTCTCTGTTGTATCCCTTCCATCCACTGATCAGAGTGATGCCAGTCTTCTTCCTCTTCCTATGCATTCTTTCTTCTGCTCAGGAAATGCCCTTTTTGAGGTGGTCAGCAAAACCACAGCACTCTACACCTTTAAAACTTGCCAGAAGATCAGCTTCTGTGATGCTTGCAAGAAACTAGCTAAGTAATCTGCTTATATGTTTCATTTATCTCATGACTGACTCCCTCCTTTCATAGTGCCTGCAGGAAACTTGTTGATTAAATCTACTTACTTCTATTCTATTCTTTATGAAATTCTGGATTGGCTTCATGGAGGTTGGGTGAAGTCTAGGACAATCAACTTTCAGATGCCACTGTTCCTCCTGCATGTTTGTTGACTGTATCCTTTGTTTCTTCTGACTAGAAACACCACCTTGTCCTGCAGATAGAGATTTTGCTCTTCACTTGGCTCTTTGTGACTTTAGCATAACACCAAATATGTGTAAGTGTCCATCTATTTGGAGCTGATTGTAGGCGCAGTGTATTAGTTTGGGAGCTACTCCAGGCGCGATCAATGATTTTGTCTCTAGCAGGTGTGTCCTACAACAATTTGTAGGAGGATCTAAAAGACTGTGCAGAAGAAGTTAATAGCATTTGATGTGACTGCTAACTGTTGTCATTCTGCTCCATGCATTTTTCATGTTGTCTAATTTTTGCATTTGTAACTCCAAAAAAGTTTGGTAAGAAGAATGTGTGGGAAGGCTCTTGACTTGTTAGTGCTCTCTAGCAAGCACAGATAGTGTTATCCACACTTTAAACTGAGAATTTCCAGGTATTTTAATTGAACACAATTACTTAAAAGATAACAGTAACAATTGAAAGAAATTTTTTTCTTCATAAGAGGAGGTAACAAACAGAATCTTTTTATAACGTACTGTGTCATCTCATGAAGTAATACATATAGGGATCATTTTTATTCCTGTGCTACATATCAGACATCATTTATTTGTGGCTTGGGCTTGTCATGTCTTTCTAATGCCCAAAAAAGAGTGGGTCTCCCTTGCTTGCAAATATTGACGTGTATATTTAGTGTCCTCTTCAGCAGAGCACCTCCATCTGTGGGACGTCAAGCACATGCTGTGGATATGTGGGCTGGAGTATAAGATGTGACCATTCTTCGTTTGCTGGGAAAGGCATGGCCTTGGTTATGTCAACATCCTAATTTGATACCAATTTGGGGACATTATCGTCTAGCAAGCTAATGTTACATAAGAATTAATATTCGTAGCTACAAAGGCAGTGTTCCTCTAATTAGTAAAGGTTCCAGTTTGCTCAGTAAGAACAAACTTCAGTTTGAATCCCCATATTCCCTGTGAGCCTTGCCTTGGAGCTGGAGGCTGGAGCTGCATTAATGGAGCTAATTGTCTGGTTACTTTTCCTGCCATTTGGGGAAAGAGTTGCCTGGGGATGAGTCCTGAACAGTACCATAAGCATCAGTAATTTGCTAGATGGAAAACAAGGAACCTGTGTTCAACAAACACTCAGGAGTTACTGCTGACTGGCTCCCTGGTTGCAGTTCCTGAGTAGAAGGTGAAAGAGGGTACAGAAAGGGGTAAGAGCCCTCAGGAGAATACAGGGTCCTTCAGTGAACTGGTTGAGAGCTTTGCTGTAGAACATGCCATCGATGTGGACTTTTTCTTTCCCTCTTCCAGCTCAGCTTATGATACCAAAACAAGACAGAAGGTGGCAGTGAAAAAGCTTTCAAGACCTTTTCAATCGCTTATCCATGCCCGGAGGACCTACCGAGAGCTTCGGTTGCTTAAGCACATGAAGCATGAGAACGTAAGTGGAGAGTGAGTTATTTTCCTTTGGATTTCCATTACAAAAGTTTACAAGATAGGTTTAATTTCAGTTAGGTACAGTCTTTTTCAAAAAGTATATGCAACTGTCTAGCTATCCAAGATACCTGGACCTAGCCATCTTAGGTGTAGTGAAGTCACTGGACTTTAGAAACTTTCAGTAACAAGGCTGCATTTTTATTTTAAAAATATCTAGTTACATCTTGAAGGTGTGGTTAATGAAACTCAAAACAAGTCATCCTACTCTTCTCTAACTAAAATAATAAAAGTATTCTATTCACTACTGTTGAAATATCTTGAAACACCAGTCCAGGAAAAAAAAAAAATCACACCTCAAACTTACTTTTGCTGAATTTGGATTCTGTTGAGAAATTAAGGGCAGACTGGTCTCATTGCAATTGACAATGGTTTAATAGCTAAATGAAAGACAGTAGACCTTCAGACCCCACAAAACTGAGTACTGGTCTAAGGTTGTGGTAGACAGTTGATTTCAGTGGAGCATCCACTTGCTTAAAGGTAGCTTGATGACTTGAAGCCTGAATAAAATATAGTTGGTTGAAAAGTATCCCAGAGAAAGGATAAAATGATAACAAAAACAGACCAAGAAAACTCATGGAAGTGTGCATATCTAAAGTATAACAATCGTATAAAGGCACGTGTCAGCTTTTCTGTAATGACACATTATTTTTTCTGCCTTTATTTTTTTTTACTCTTTGTAATTAAGATTGTAATTAAGATGGCTGAGGCGATACCTTTATAGACCACCTATTCTGTCATTTTTCAGTAGGACCATGTGTCATACTTTTGTAAGTTTCATCCCAAAAATGTTGAGCACTGTCAGTACAAATTCCATGTTGCTTTACAGGCTTGTAAAAAAAAATGTCACTTCCTTCACCTTCTTTCACCTGACAGGTTATTGGACTGCTGGATGTTTTTACACCTGCAACATCAATAGAAAACTTTAACGAAGTGTAAGTAAAATTTTTTAAATCATTATGACTAGTAACTAAGTAAATAAATACTCTTCTGGTTTTAAAAACGAAGGACATACATTTCTAAAAGACTTTCAGCCACAGTGAGCCTTCCACAAAAGAGGAACCAGGGAGATGGACCTCATTTTTGTACTTTTCTAAATGAAAATTGGAATTATTTAAATTAGATTAAAGGTATATGGTAAATGATTTAATGTTGCATAAATGCCAATAAGCTTAAAACTTTTTCAGTTCAATTGTGTGTTTGTATCCTGTAGATTATTTTCTCATAGATAGATGACAGAGTTCAGGAATGCAGGAAAGTATTCTGTTAGTTAACTGAGACAAGGTAAATTTAGGCTAGAGTCCTGGCTAACCTAAAACTAGGTATGTTTTGATGTGACTCAAACATACGATTTATGCTGAGTTCCTTTTGGTTTACATAATTGTATAAGCACTTAGGTAAACAATTTAGCAGAAGAAATAGTAATTAATATGTTTTTGTCTCCATGGAAATTAGTGCCCCTTTGACTCTGGGCAAAATTACACAAATGGGGATTGGGTATGAGAGATGCATACTTTTGCCCCAGCACTGTATTTGGAAAAGAATCAATGTTTATGCAAAATTTGTCAAAAAATAAAACTTCCAGTGGGAACAGGGAGGGAAGTTACACAAAACACTCTGATTTCTACCACTCTAATATTAGCCTCCATCATCAGATATTCCAGGGCCTTGCAGGTCCTATAGTTTTGATGCCTCAGGCTGCCACTTTGATGTTGGGTGAGGCTTCCTCTTTGTCAAAAAATGCGTTGCATGTATCGCTGCTGTAGTGCGTCATGGAGAAAACAGAGATAAAAGCTTCTAAAATACTGTAAGGATTTTCCTTTTTCATTATATTAAGTCTCATAGCAGTGATTGCATTATTAGAGCTCATAGCTGCTTTAAAGGATATAAAATGTGTTATTAGACAGTGGAAAAGGAACCTACATGGCCTGTGTAGATACTCTTCTAGAAGAATTTGTTCTGCCATTCTGTGTTGTTTTTTTCTCACTGTTTTATTTTCACAGATATCTTGTGACAAATTTAATGGGTGCTGACCTGAATAACATTGTTAAGTGCCAGAAGTTAACAGATGATCATATACAGTTTCTCATCTATCAGTTACTTCGAGGTCTTAAGGTACTGTCTGGGTCCAGGAATCTAAATGTTGTAGTGTTGAGTCAGCAATCTAAATGTTGTAGTAAGGCCTGGTTGGTTGCAATGAGAGTACCTAAACACTTTTTTTTTTTAATGTCTTAGAAGTGCACAAATAGCAGCAATCATTTCAGAAATTATCAGATAATTTTTCTAACCAGAAATAAAACCCCAAGCCTACCAATGTTTACATGCACAATATATGTGATACTCCACTTGAACGTTAACTTTAGACCAGTGTCTATTTCAGTTCCTATTGCAGGACAATAACATGCCTCAAAATGTCTCAAAAATTCTGAAGAATGCAAAATGGATAAAGAACAATATGGAGAGTAACTCACATTGTGCTTTGAAAGACATGAGCCACTTTGAAAAACCACAGTCCTGATTTTTGTAGAGAGTGTTACAAAGGTGAAGAGATAACCAAGTTAGTTGGGTCCCTTGGGAAATGTCTGGAAGTAGAAATTTATCCCAGCAATGTACAGTGCTGCACACAGTCACTTAGGATTTACTCTGCCTGTAAAGTCGTTATTTCCTTTAATCATACCAGTTAAAATTTATACTCTTAAATAACACAGGTGATGGGCAATGAATCTACAGCAGAATTTTCTTCCAAAAGAATCAAAATATGTGTCATTTTGCTGATGTTTAACATACAAGTGTCTATAAACAGGAGAAAATGGAGGTAATGCTTCCCCTTACTAGGTGTTAAGCTTTTTCTCAGACCAGTATGGATTTTCCCGAGATATAAGCAAACAGAAAAGAGAGGTCAGCAGCTTTACTAGCTAACTTAACAGTAACTGATATTTTAGACACGGAAAATACTTATATGTTTGAAAGCAAGCCATCGTAAATACTGGCTTTGAAATATACTTATTACATGATTTATAGCAAGTCACCTTGTGCCTGAGACAGTAATTCTTATTCATGCATGCAGGTTCCATCACTTAGGGTACAGATTTTAGTGAATAAAAATTGCAAAACTGAGCTCTTAATTGCTTTGTTTCATTTACGTGAGTTAATAGCTTAGTTAGGAAGATGGATTCTGGCATTAATTATTCTGCTTGTGGTTTTGAATATAGGTCTATGTTGTCTCAAAGCTAAATAATAGTATGAATTGTGCTCTAAGTGAATATTAATTTCAGAAATACACTCAGGTGCGTTTCTGGCTCTGTTTCAAAGGGGAGGGGTTGCTGGTGGCTCCTCTCTTCTGCAATTGAAATTCTCATGTCTCATTAGTCAAAGAACATTTGATCGTGTATGTGACTGCTTGGTGGCACCAGGAGGGGCTCCTGTGGTTGTCTCAGCAGAGCAGAGACATGGCTCCTTCTGCTGCAAGCAGTGTTTTGGTTTCCTGTTCATTCAGCTGCTTACAGCTGCTGTGAGGAGCACTGAGAGGTGACCCTGCCTTCTGGTAAACATGAAGAATGCCCTTGTGTTCTCTTTGGGTTTTCCCAATTGCTATACAGGTTTTGTGTATAATTCCTTCTCCTTAAAAAAGTGAATTCACCTCTAGAGAATAGAAGGTTTTCAAGGTCTTGCTGATGCTGGTTGATAAGATCATAGGTAAATTTGCTGTTAATCCTAACTAGAGAACTATAGGCAATGACAGTAAGCTTTTCTCAGTTTCTGATTTTAAATGTTTTATGTAAAATAGCAGAGACGCTAAATAGCCACTGAAATACTGCTTTAAAAGTGGACCTGAAGTAATGCTGTGGCTTAGGTGGGTATTTTGGTCACTAACCTGTCCCAGAGTGCAGGTGTGGCTGCTTTCACCCACATCCGTGTTCACAGTATGGGAAAGTAACTTGCAACATGTAGGAGTCAACTGTGCTGCTCCCTAGGCCACTGATTTCACTAGCCACTAGCTGATCAACATGGACATCCAGATAAGGCTGGAACAAATTCCGAATTGGTAGGAGACTTTAAATAGAAGAATTACAGTGAGTGCTGCCTTTCATGGTAGAATCTAGTCTTCATGGTTATCTTTCTTAAAATAGTCCAGTTCTGGATAAGACAAAACAGGGAGGTTTTGAAGTTTGACATACCTCTGATCTGAAAACATGGTATGACGTAAGTATTTTCTGTTTATAAAACAGTCAGTCACAGAAGCAAATAATAAGACAAGTGGCTTCTACCTCCCTTCACCTCTAACTTCAAATTTTACCTTTTTTTCTGTTGTTTGTTTTACAGTATATTCATTCAGCTGGAATCATCCATCGGGTGAGTTCAGTCTTTGAGGTAATGAAAATGAATGGAGTGTGTCCCTCTGTGCATCAAATGTGTTACTAAGGCATAGTTACAATATATTTCAAAAGGTTTAAATAGTACTTGACTAACTCTCTGTGTTCTGCTACAGGACCTGAAGCCCAGTAACCTAGCCGTAAATGAAGACTGTGAGTTGAGGGTAGGTATCATGCTGTTGTAACAAAGTGTTGTAAAAACTCTCAAGATGACAATTTTCTAAGAAAACATTAGTTGCCATTTTTATGTCTCATTCCATTCATTTCAACTGTTTCCTACTTGCCCATTTCTGTGAACTTGTGTTTTTTCCCAAATGTTAATTTAGTGTGAATGCAAATATCTTTGCAAAATCGTTATGTACTCCACAGATGGTACACAGATAATAGTTTGGCCCTTGAGTGAGTACTTAATGGAGTATATCTTGAGAGTCTGACCTGTGATTTGTATCTGCATCTGCCACGTATAGATGAAGCCTTGTAACAACTTTCATTTTTGTATCTATAGAACATACAAACTAAATTAAATAATGGTGGCAAAAAATACACCAGTATTACCAGTTAGAGGCAGTAAGACAAACATACAAACAAACAAAACCCAACCAACCAAAAAGAACCCTGTAATCCTTGGTTCTCAAATGCTATTTTGATGTACGCATCTATATAAATACATCTCTTGGTGTATCTGTGTGATATGATACTACATAATATGTGTGAGACTCTGGAGAAGGAAAAGATGTCTTGTAGCTTTCTAAGCCTTTAAGCTTAAGAATGAGAAGTTAAACATTTCTTCATGACAGCCAGAAACATCTTTATTCCTGTTTCTAAGACTCTGATGTAATCACTTTATTCCAGCTGCGAGGGATTTAAGAAAAGACTCCAAATACTACAAGATCAGCAAAAAATCACAGTAATGAATAAGAGCAGTGCAGTTAGGTTCTTGCACTAATCCGGATCTGTGGTGAGAAACTGTAGTTCCTGTTTGATTTAGTGACACTTGCAGGTGCTCAGCAAGTTTCGTGATTATCTCATTAATGTCTTCATGCATGTATGTTCAGCATCTGTGGAATTTTGTGGGTCATCTGTGTTTGATCATGTACTCTAAAATGTGTACTGTATTTTTGTACTGTAAGTAAAGAAGACTTTTACTGTTTTTTCTATTATTGTGAAATCTGTGCACCTCCCTGGCTAGCATTTGTTACACTGCTTTCTGCTTTGTTTATATTTATAGCTTTACTTCCTCAAATTATTTTTCATAGAACAAACTAGTGGATATTTCCAAGTACTAACAAAAAGGAAATGGAAGCAAAAAGAAGGAAAGTGTGTGTGTGTGCACATTTGATAGAAGAGCTGTTAAGGAAAAATACTGCCAAAATCCTTATAAAAATAAGGGCATTAGTGTTTGAGTTTAACGCCATTATTTGTGCCTCGTTTGCCTCATGCATTTTTCTTTACTTACTTAAGAAATAAATGCTTTTAAACTATACTGGAAGTAAAGATGTTAATTATTTATATCTTAATATTTTTCTTTAGGCTTTTTATATCTTTTAATTGGATTATAACTGAGGAATTTTGAATGATACTCTTGAAATTTCCTTATTCCCTATGAAAAGGATTAGCCATCAGCTTAATAAATAATCCTGGGTCTCATCACAGGAGATACTCAATGATCTTATTCACATTTCTATGTGAAGAGATGACTGACTTAACAGCACCGAGGCTCAGATGGTACCCTTTCACAGCAGTCTCTCTTAGAGCTAGGGTCCATAATTAGTGGGACATAGACTAATCAGAAAATAGAATAGAAAGCAAAGAAATGAGCTGGGAAAATTCAAGTGAAATAACTTCCCATCAATGTAAACTTAGCAAGGGAAAGCATCTGGAGGGGAACACTGCAATCAAGCCTCTGTGTACATAAACAGAGCTCCTTTGTTTTGGTGGGCAAGTTCTACTGAAAACAATTGGGGTGTGATTTAAATTTACATTTTTACACAGGATATACATTTCTCTCCAAGGGGTGTTGGGATAATGTGTGAATTCAGTAAATGCTTAGACATAAGAAAATTACACAACAGAAATTCTGCAGATTTGTGATCAGCTCATTTGGTCTTTAAATGGCCACTGGCACTTGCTGTTGGTGTTTTACACAAACGCTCCCAGCTGATAATAATATTTCATTTTTTATAGCAACAGTGTTTATTTTTAGTAAATGAATGTCAGAGGAAAATTGAACTCAAGGCAAAATATAAAGTCTGCTTTGGAGAACAAAGCGCCAGGTTCCTTGCAGTGGAAATACCTTTATGCAGCACCAGAGTCTGCAGGGATACAGCAGGGAGAGCAGATGAGCTCGTCTGCAGAGTGCTGCTGTTTTACTTCACCGAGAGTGAGGGACTACAGAAAACTCAGAAATAAGTAATGGGAAAATCAGGACATATAACAAAAGTGAAGGGTTTTTTTTTTTAAATTACTATTTTATTTTTATTCTGTAGATTTTAGACTTTGGTTTAGCTCGTCAAACTGATGATGAAATGACTGGATATGTTGCAACAAGATGGTACAGAGCTCCAGAAATTATGTTAAACTGGATGCACTACAATCAAACAGGTAAACTGAGAAGACTTGTATTTTGCTACAGCTGGATTTAGTGATAGTTTTAAACCAAGAAGCAGCTGTGTTTAAAGGTCTCTTTGATTCATTGTGCACATTTCTGTCTCTGTTTTTTGGCAGTTGACATATGGTCGGTTGGATGTATCATGGCAGAGCTATTGAAAGGAAAGGCTCTATTTCCAGGAAATGATTGTATCCTTAATATGAAACTTAAAATGCAACTATAAAAATACTCTCTAACTCTTCCTTTTTTTTCCTAAGGACTTGAGTGTTTCTATGGACACGTTTTTGAGGTAACAAGCTTGTAAAAGAGTAAACAATTTGCTAATCTTTCAGTTCAGTGTATATGACAACTGAATATGAGACCCACTGGTAGGATAAAAACCAGTAACAGATGTTCCTAAACAGCAAAAAGTTACATTTATTCTTTTGTGTATCTGTATTTAAATAATAACCTAGTTACAACAGAGTAGATTTCTTCCATGTGTGGATCTTATTGAAATAACATACACTAATACTGAAGCTGAGTAAAGGCACTATTTTTTCATCAGCTAATACGATTTTAAAACACAGAACCGCTTTTAGGCTGAAAGTTCCTAACATGCAAATGAGTTAACTTTTAAATAATAAGTGAATTAATAAGCCTATTGTGTCCTGTTATATTAAAAAAAGCTAGTAGGTCCAGAAATGCCACAGGAGCAACAAAGCCCTCTCTTTTCTGCAGCACTATGCTGTGGTCTCCGATGGAGCATCAGGGATTTCCACTGGCGTTTCCTGTGCTGGCAGGAGCAAAAAAGAGATGTTGCTGAGGAGAGCAGTAAAATAATAAAAGAAAACGGAAGAAAAACTCATAATAAGGACTAAGGAAACAACTGCATCAAGGAGGAAAGCTTTTATTATGAGAAACAAAAGCACATTCTTCTGTACTGAATATTGACATTTCTTGCTACTCTGAAACCCCTCAAAAAGCAAATACTTCTGCTAATACTAAGCTGTTGCTGGGTGCAAAGCATCGTGACATTAGAATTGCCTGAAATAAGAGAGCTGAGACCAAGTCTCCCCACTAGCCTTTCTATTGTGCTCAGCATCATTAGACTACTGTAACCACAGGCATTGTCCAGGTGTTCATCAGTGAGAGATGTCTGTCCTCAGACTGTTTGATTACATGGTATGTGGTACTTGAAAAAAATCAATATATCTAGTTTGCAAGAAATAACATTTTTTCTTTGTTATAAAATATTGTCTACAATTATATTATTATATCAATTTAAATAAAGCTGTAAAATTATCTAGAGTGTTTATGAAAAATGTAATATGCTTTACAGGTCCTATATGACAATGAAAAATTAACATTTGCAAGCTTTTTAATCTTGAGACCTATATAAAATGGATTTTTAAAGGTACCAGATGAGAACCTTTCACTTGCCAGTCTTCAGATTAGTAATCTAGCCCTATGAGCTGTATATTATATTAGATTGATCTTCAGAAATCCCTCAGATTGCTGAAACAAAAATGTGCTATTAAGATTAAGCTTAAGAATATCTTAAATTTGGAACTAGGACAGAAAAGCAAAATTTTTCATGCAGCTGACATACTTGACAAGTTAATATAGTACAGTAGAGAATTTGATACTCCAGGACTAGGCTTAAGCAGGTATGAATTGATATCCTTCCATGGGCTATGGTGGAATTGCCTTGCTGAATGGTTTTTAACATCTTAGTTACGTGCATGGAAGCTCATTAATTGTCTAAACCCAGAAGGATCGTGTGCTGTTTATTTCCCTGAAGTAATGCAGATATCGATCAGCTAAAGAGAATAATGGAAGTTGTGGGCACACCCAGTTCGGAACTTCTGAAGAAGATTTCATCAGAACATGTGAGTTCACAGCTTCATTCAGTTAACTGACTTTCTGTCATTCTTTCTCTGGCACTGTATGTCACTGCCCGTGTTACATGGACATTCTGATTTGGAAATGAGCAAATACCTTAAAATGATCTCTGGTTTTTGCTGCTGGAATGCCACCATTCAGAAAAATATGCTTTTGGAGGCATCCAGATGCCTTGACTGTCACCTGGATAAATTCTGATACTTGTTCCCATGTACTCAGTTTTTGCAAAGAGTTAAGAAATTAGTCCTGATGATCTTTTCAATTGATGTTATTCTTATAATTAAAAAAATTCAAACTGGTGCTCAGCTCAGAGCATTATATTGTTGCTATTAAATCTGATGTCTCTGTAATTTGTATGCTTCCCATTGTTGTAAGGTTACTAAACAGAGATGTATCCGAATCAAATAATGTGTTTTCTGCATGAGTGTTCCATTTAGATCCCTAATTTGAAAATCATATTTATTCATCTCTCTAAATGCTTTCGTGAGGTCCACTTTTTTGTTAAGACTCGTAGTTGAGTGGGCTTTTTAACTTGCCATGTGACGTCTTTAAAATAGTGATCTAGTAAATGAACAATTTCCACTTTATTTCTCTGCTAGTTACACTTAAAAGATTCGCTGTAAGCAATAACTGTGGATAGCCAGCTGAGGAAAGAGATGTAGTATTGTTTGATAAGGGCAGGTGATGGGCACAGTGTCAGAGTTCAGATAAACAACAGCACACAGATACCTCCTGAGCTGCTGTTTTCTTAAACCTTTTCTGTATACACCTCAGACTAATACTAATGGCTGTTTCTCAGCTTGTGTATATATTGACGGGTTTCCTGTGACCTTACTAATGAATACAGTAGCGGTCAAGTAAGCAGGAGCAGCAGGAGAGCCAGAGCAACCCTGTATTTCTGGAAGGTACAAGCATAATGAAACCTCATCATCATAGTCCCAGAGTTTTTGGGTACCCAGCACCTGGGAATGGCTGGGGCAGGAGGCTAACTAAGCATCCGTCCTTTTGCCAGGGACTGCATCAACCAACAGATCTGTGCTGTCCTAAGCATAAGTCCTTGAATAGTCTCATGGGTCCTTTTGTAGCCTTTATGTGTTATTAAAATCCTACAGGTTTTGCTGTAACACATTCTCAGTAGTGTATACAAATGTGTTATTTACCCACAACTACTGAGCTTTCTGATTGTGAGATGAACACCTTAAATACTTACTGGAAATAGTATCTGCTTTGTTTTTTTTAATTTCTTGTGTTTCAGAGCATACCTCAGTGAGTGACAGGAATCCTGAAACTGTTTTATTTGGGCTAATTATACCTTTAGAGCACAGGCAGAAAACAAAAACCAGGTTAATGAATGAGAGTGCTGCTAGGTCACCTCTGGGCTGCTGCTGCCTGATTAGAGGAGCAATGTCAAAGAAGATGCATACCTTGCTTGGAGGTAATTGCCAGTTGCAAGGGAGTTCCTTCATTCTAGTTCTTCTTTACCATGTAGTTTGGCCTTGTTGTTTAGGTATTTCTTAATGCAGCTTGCAGCCATGGACAATTTTCAACATTCCTGTAACAGCAATGTCAGAGAGTTGCTGAAATGCCAAGCCTATTTGTGTTATAAATAGAGGACTAAAGAATTGGAAACTAAAAGATCAACCTCGTTGGATGTTTCAGCTGAAGTTATTGAGGTGTTGGTTTTTCACGTTAATATGAGTTTAAATGGTAATTGCATTTCAGAATAATTTAAACATTGGGATTCTCTTGGTTGGGTTTCTGTGGTGAGTATGGAAGCAGAGGCTGGTAAGTGCACTTTGATAGGTCTGTGTTGTTTTCAAAGGATATCTGGGTGAGGTTGGATGTAATTTTCAGGGCATCTTGTTCAGTCATGTTAGAATTAGTTGTTGATTAATGATTAGTTGTTGATTAGATGTTGATAGATGTCCATACAGAAGTAAATAATCAATAAATCCACAGATGTTTGTTATAAGAGAAATCTACCTCATTTCTACCCTAGTCCATAGCTTCCATGAAAGGACATATGATAGCTCTCTTTTGCTCTGTTGTTCTTATATATGTATATATATACACACACATACATAATGTCCTGGAAGACTTAACTCTCATAGGAGCTACACACCCTGAACTTCTAGGAGGTGTTAGCTGCCTTTATGAGCCTTAGGGGTATAAAACAGGTGCAGTAAAGCCTGTGTGTGACTAGTTTTTAAACATCCTTGTCTGCCTGACTGGCTACAGCTGTTCAGAAGAAATCATCCTTTTAAGAAAGGCTTGCTGTCAACTCCAATAATAAAAAGGGAAAATACTAATATCATTTTAACAGGTTGGGGACATAATACATAAAGGCTTTCTTCTTTTAGTAAGGCTCTGAAATGTGTCACTAATGACAGTCTAGAGTTTCGATAGAATATGCTTACATCTTACAAAAAGCAGAAAAAATAAATATATCTGCCTCATTAAACTAGAACACATCTTGAAAGGATGCTCTGTTATGTAATTGTTTAACATATCTTTATATAAATTCCTTAATGCTGCAGAAATTAAGATGAGAAAGAACAGTGTAGGGAACAGAATCAGTTTCCCAAGTGCAGTTGTAAGATTGCGCTGATATGTCATAGTATTTTATCATCAGTTTGTGATAGTGCAGAAGATAACTCCACTTTTCTCATTCTGATATCTCTCATGAAGTCATAGAACTGCTCAGTATGAAGCACTTTATTCCCTTTGCTGTTTTCCATAGGCCAAGGATGCTTAGTTAGCCTTCTGCAGATAGTGTCCTTCTAACAGGACTGCTAAATGTGGAGAGACATCTGTGTAACACAAACATGTTTTAAAAGGGTTAGAGTTTGTCCGAAGACCAGCTGGGGGGTTTTATGGCTTTAGGGAATAGCCATTTGCTTCTTTTTTGACAGTTCCTTTTCAGAATTCTCTGTTCTATCTGATCCCAGTATTCAATCTCTTCTCTTGCCAACCTATCTACCTCAGCCTAAAAAGTCGTCGCTCATGTAATGTCAGGCTGACATTTGTGGATCCTATATCTGGGCAGGCTTTTGGTAGCTGAGTTTGGATGAGCCTTTAGCAGCCACAGTGAAAAGGCAAGCTCTAAATTTTTTTAAACATCTGGAAATCTGTTCCTATGGAGTATCAGAATTTGTTCTTTGTTTAGTGAAGCTACATCTCACCAGAGAAGAGAGAGGAGGGAAGGCTGCAGACTGAATATACCACTTTGCTGAGGGTAACTGAAAGATGATTTAGGCTGCAGTTTCTGATTGAACATTACATGCATGTGTTCCCTACGGATATACTGCAACGAACCAGTAAGCACAGGGGAAAACTGAAGTGCTAACAGACAAGCTTTAAACCAAAATACACCTGCTTAAAACTCTCTTGCTTATTGTCCAGTATACAGGAGTGAGTGTTTGAAACAAAGTCATACATTTTGGTTTTATGTAAAGAGGATTTCTCATGTATAAGAAATATAAAAAATATGATGTCTGTTTTTTTAGAGTTGATGTGCTTAGTGCTGAGCAAAATTTAACCCTGTGGATGTGGTATATATATTGACTTATTTCTAGGCAAGAAAATACATCGAATCTCTTCCACATATGCCTCAACAGGATTTGAAAGCAGTGTTTCGTGGTGCCAATCCATTAGGTAAGAAAGTCAGACTGACAGATAAAATTTTTCACTAACATAGGAACTCAAGCATCCTTTGAGTTCCTTGCTGTATGATCCCATGTAATAATAATCAGACCAGTGAGAAGAGCATTGCTTAACCTTTCATCCTGAGACTGTTTTCCGTCATGAAGCCTGTGTCTTTTTGTCTCTGGTGGAAATTACAGGAACCTCCTAAAGGGAAATGGTCCATGGATGAAAAGCAAAAGCCAGCTATAGATAGCAGGAATAAATAAAAATGTCAAGGGGTCTAGATTAGAGACATCACTTCTGGCTCAGGAAGGCCATGAGCTGTAAATTGCTGGCAAGCAGAAGAATGTACCAGGAAGTATAGCTGTTTGAATGATCCTTTTGAGTATTATTTCCCAGGAATATATGAGCCATTGTTGGACACAGGATACTGGGCTAAGGCAGACCTTTGATCTGATCCTCTACAATTGTTTTTCTATCTAATCAAATGGTTCTGCCTGTGCAAAAGAGATGTTTCTGTGAACTTTTTTCTTGTGACATGACAAAGGAGACACTTGAGTCATCAGAGTCATCTCACTGCAATACCAGGTCAGTTCCATCAAGTGCACATTATAGGAAAGTATTGTGAGTTAAATTGCTTTAAATTCATTTTGTGTTTTAATACCAATTTTATTCTTATAAATACAAGTAGTTTGGAATGCTTTCATATTAAAAAATTGGATTTATTTGCCTGAAGTACATGAAAGCATGCTACATATTAATAGCATAAAGGCAAATTAATGCCAATGCTTATATAAAAGCAGTAAAAAAAAGATAGTATTTTAAATAGTTATGATAAAGTTCCATAAAAAATTAATTTCAGCCATACAACTCTCTCTCATTTCTAGTATACTTCAAATGTCAACTTCAAACATATTTTGTTTATGCTGGGTGTTGTGAAGTTGCTTTGGGGTTTTCATCTGATCACTTCATTGGTGCAGCTTATTAGAAGTGTAATCTCACATTTTATTATTCACAAGTTACTTAGCTTGGTCCCGATCAGTGCAAACTCAAGCACAAGATGCACAACACAGGATATTACCTTATAAGGACAAACAAATCTTTTTAGAAGTAAGTCCTTGGATATCTGAAGAGATGAATCAGATCTCAAATTGACTATAGTGAACCTTTGTGCATGCCACAAGCAAACCAGAAGCTTCCTTTAGCTCTCTTTTGTAGTGTCAGTACAAGATCTTCAAAACTTACTTGTTATATTGTCTAAATTTTGTCAGTAATATTGTGTTTAAGGTGAGTGAGAATAGGTTGTGTGTAAACAGTTGCCTTTTCTTTTATTTCCTCATGGTCTCTTCTGGCTTTGAACTGCATTTCTCTTTTTCCCTTAGCTGTAGATCTGCTTGAGAAGATGCTGATATTAGACAGCGATAAAAGGATCACTGCCTCGGCAGCACTTGCACATCCCTACTTTGTTCAGTACCACGATCCAGATGATGAGCCTGAGGCCGAGCTGTATGACGAGTCCATAGAGAACAAGGAGCGAACCATAGATGAATGGAAAGGTATCAGAATTGCATGCAGTAGTTAAGACACGTAGCAGAAGAAAGCCTTACTTAAATAACAGTTTCCCTCCATTTCTAGCCAGAGGAATTTGAACTTTTAAGCCTCAGGCAAACAAGTTAAGTTCATATGTGTGCTCGTGGGAGTGGACAGGTAGAAAGGCTTATGTTTCCTCTCTGGATTTTGCCCACACTCCCCCTTCTGTCATCTCCTTACTAGATTCCCTGTACCAGTGAAAGCTTGACTAAAAGTTTATGCTAGTTACCAGGTAATCACACATTCTGTTTTGCTTTTAGTTTTCTAGGTCGTATCTCTAGCTGAAGTAACTGTCCTGGGGCAAGTGACACTACTTGAAATTCTGGTCTCTAGCGCTGTTCAGAACCAGAAAGTAATATTATCCACATAGATGTGTATTTTGTTAATAATTCTTTAGATAGCAAAGGAATTGGGATTAATAACTAAACCATGCTATTGGTCCTGTTTGAAATGATAGCTGATGATTTTACTTGGGAGTGACACCCCAAAACCCTTCTTTGGTAAATACTGCAACAACCTTCCACACTTGCAACACAATCATATTGCACTGCAGTATCACGGAAGTAAGGTGGCTCAACATTAGATTGCAAGTACACTGAAAAGTACAGTCCAATTTCATCACTGTCTAATGAGGACGTATTATTCTATGAATTCCTTACTAGAGATTTTAAATTGAGAATAATGTTGTAGAAAACTGATTGTTTCTGTTTATCAATAAAGCCTTTCCTTGGCTTAAGATGAAATATATCTTCTATAAAATAAATGTTCTTTCGTTTCTATTTGCATTTTTCTATAACTTCTACTCTGGAAAGATTTGATAAAAATGTATTATCATAGTGGTTAGGTTTATGGTGAAAAATACTGACCTCTCATGGCTTCCTCATGCCCGTCCAATTGTGCCGTGTTTTATCCTGGGCATTACAGGGGAGAAAGCAGACTGTCTACAGTAAATGTATCTTAAAGAAAGATAATAGTGGGGTCATGGCTCTCTCTACAATAAATCAACCTCCTGGAGCCCTGGACATGCTTTTCTAGAAGCTGTCTGTGTCTGTACAAACAAGGAGGATTGACTGGCATAGCTTACTACTTACACGTGCTCTCCTCTGCAAAACCTGCCAGCCTAGAGCACCACCCATACATCTTCTTTGTTGAGAGCTGTGTTCATTTGCTGCTGTACTTAGGAGTGGATTATTTTTTTGCTGCTGCTTTTTCAGTTGCCCGAGTCTTTAACAGGAAAGTTTAACAATTTCTGAGTCACGAAGGTGATTTCTGTTTGTGATGAAACTCCGTTGAAATTATTTCAGGAACAATCTTAGCTTAACTGAACTGAGGACATGAAGATGAATTCTCTTGGAAGGACAGTATCATATTATTTATCATGTATCATTTTTTACATCATTGACCTTGACAGAACTACAGGTCAAATTCTTTCTTTATTCAGATTTAAAAAAAGGCCTGAGACAAAAATCTCAAAACTGGCACAGCTGGTTTGCTGCTTTTCGTTCTTCCCTCTGGCCATATTTTTATCTTGGGGAATAAACTTTTTATTTTCAAGTGCAGCATGTGCCACATTTAAGTAAGATGACATAAAATGTTTGTAGTGTTGATGAAATATTGACCCAGTTTCTCAAGATGTCAACTGCGTGTTTCTGCTCTTTTTCTGTTCAAGTTAAAAATCAGTGGTGCCTGGTCTCAAGGGACTGAGCACCAAAGTAAAATGAGATTTCAGACACTTTGTCTTGTACATTATGCACTTCAGAGTTTTCTTGGCCTCTGTTGCACACTGCTGAGGCTTGCAGCCCAAGCTCATAGATTTCTTACTGACATGTTTAATCAGTTAGAAAATATTTTAAAATTTTAGAGGCCAGGAGTATGCTATTCAGAGTTATGTCCAAGGCAGAAAACAGGACATAACTGTTAGCATGAAAAGATAAAGGGTTATTCCCAAAGCAGGGTAAAATAGCAAGTAACTCATGTTTCTAGCTATTGATGAAAATAGAACTTCTTGATGAAAGCTGTTACACGCTTCTAAGACAAAAAGAAAATTTTTTTCAGAGAACTGTAAAATTAAGTTAGCTACAGTAAAACGTTAAAAAAACAAAACAAAACAAAAACCAGGATCCCAAGGCATTAGGACAGAATTGGAAATGATATATAATTGAAGGCAGCTGACTGAGAGATGATAAAGAATGTTCTCCATGGTTAAAACTGTACATTTAAAAACCTATCTAGGTACTTTTAAAGATTCCATTTTCCATTCCATTTTGTCTTTTATTACATTATTTTGGCAGGTCATCTGACAGCATAATTGATGTTTTCATTTCAGGGCCTGTGTGTTTTAGTAATTAGTTGAAGGGGACAGTCATGTCGTACAATAACAGTATTTGTGAGTCTAATTTGTATTCCAAGGCTAAGAGGAGGATTCCTAGTGAATTCAGTCTGGTTTTAGATCTGGATGCTAAAAAGGCTGGAAATACAAACTACAAGTCACATGTATCTGTAGAACTGTTTTGTCTGGAATATTTTTCTTCTGAAGAGAATATCACCTAATTCTTCTCTCTTCCTTACACCCCCTCTACAGAACTTACCTATGAGGAAGTGAATAGCTTTAAACCACCTGACTTAAAAATGGACAGCCTGGAGATAGAACAGTGAATACAAGCAGCTCTGTCTTGCCTTGCTGCACTATGAAGACTGTTAAAATATAACCATACAATTTAACCTGTGGTCAGATGTAGATATTACTATCCAAAGATGTTGGAGGAGATGTGGAAAAACACATGCATTAAACAGAAGCCAGATATTGTCTGTTTTGGGTGGGGGAGTTTTTTGCCTTGTAATATGAATGTATTCCCAGCTCACAAAGGGTGGTAAAGAACTGCTTCATTCTGACAAAATTATGCACTGAGTTCTGTCAAGCTGTGTGTTCTGCATGTTTCATTTTATCAGTTGTATTGCCAAAATAAAGGTGACCTTTTAAATTAATTTTTAAATTGTACATTTAAAGCATGAATGTATACAAACATAAACAAGAAGTCCATACAAACAATCCTTTTTTTTTTTTTTGTGGCATTTTATCTGTCTGTTTTCGTACTATTTATAGTTAGTGCCTTTAAGAAGAGAGGGTGTGGTAGTGAGATAGACAGAATATGCATATGTAGTCATATCTGTGGTGGTCTTACACATTTACTGGATGTCTCTCAAGCAATCTTAACACCAGTTGAAAGTCAGTAAAAATAAATCTTTCTCTTCTCTTGCCATTCAAGTGTCTGTTCTCATTATTTTCCGCATGTATTTTTTAATCTGCACAATACCCATTTGTGAGACAATTTTACTTCCCGATGGTATTCCTAACCGTGCCGCTGCTGGACTGTTGGTGAATTTGCCTGGATTTACAGGAAGGTGCCTTGAAGGTACTGTGGCAGAGCTCTGTAGACTTCTGCAAGTTTCAGCAAAGGCTGTGACAGATGGCAGTGCAGGAGTGCTCAGTTCAGTTCACAGCTTTGAATTAAATATTCTGCATTGTCTTATTTTCCCTCACATAACCCTTGGGAAAGTAATCTAATAATTGCCTTGGAAGACATGACAAGATTTAAGAATTTGACACATTCTCATTGGAGTTTTTTTTTAAGCAAAATTTTAAAGGCACTCCAACTCTGAAAAGTTGGAAAATTAAATAAAAAATTGCAGGATACACCAGATACTGAGATTTCTTAAACAATTAAATTTATCAGATTCCTCCATTGAATGCATAATACTGTGACAGGAACATCATTTTGGCACAAGGCCTCTTGTATTGTACTGGCTGTGTCTTTCTACACAGTTGTGATTCACAGTTGTTCAATGTTCATTTTTGTGTCTCGTTCTTGCTCTGTCAGAGTCTTATTTTGGAGGTGGCTTTTTATAATATTTAAGTTTTCTGAAACTTTTGTCATTAATATTCAATTGTATAGCTATTATATAAGGTAATGGATTCTACTGCATTTACTTTCCTCTGTATCTTTTCTATGTAAAAAGAAAGGCTTTTTCTTAATAAACAGATTTAAAAACAAAAAATCAAGTCCAAGAACTTTGATTTTTTCAGAAATAGAAATAGGCATTCCATCTAGAAAATATGCTGCTAATTTGTGGACTAAGTGATGGATTGTTTTGATAATGTTTTCCAGTTATCCAATACTTGCATCAATGAAATGCAGCCACTTGTATTCAGCTTTCCCCAGGGCATATTAATCTGAAAGTAAATGCCTGCATGGATTTCTTGCGACTCCCCTGAAGTGCTGTCAGCCATCATTACTTTGGCTTCCTGTGAAGCTGGATGAGGCCTGTAATGATCATGCAATGACTGAATTTCATGCTGACTGAAAGAGGTGAAAAAGTTGTAAATCTTTAAATTATTTGTCTGACTACATAATGAAAATATTCACTCAGTCATATCTTAAATATTATTTTGTTTGTTTGCCAGCTAAAAGTAGCTCAGTGCTTTATTTTCTCTGAAATCTAATTTTGAGCTTACAAGCCTGTTTGGAAGCTCCATTTCAGCTGGAAAGACAAGGATAAAGTAAAGAGATTTCACAATAACTTTTTGTGTCCAACGATAATTAATTTATTCTGGGGTTTGTCTCTTCATTTGTTTGATCTGGTTTCCTGGCTCTGAGGGTGGCCGTTGTCAAATGTTTCAAAGGATGCATAAAACTATGGTTGCCACAGCTCTGCCACTTGAGGTAGAAAGAAAGTTTTATATTGCTTCCAAAATTTGTTCCTCCAGCAACTCTAAATCTTCCTCTGAATATTTCCTTTGACATTCAGAGATGCAGTTTTTTTCTAGGAAATAAATTATGTAGGAAGAATATGGTCATAGCCACATTTAAACTAATGAAAGGTGACAGTAATGGGCAACAATAGCTCAGCTCTTTTTAATGAATTACCATCAAAACCTGTAAATCATCTCATTTTAATATCAAGAAAAACAGTAGGGAGACAGACATCTTTTTCCTAGATGTGCAAAATGAAGGAAATTGCTTAGACCTCAAAAGCCAATAATTAAAGTATTTTTCTAGAGCAGGTAACCAGCTCCCTTGTGGTAATCCAACATGGGACTACAATTTGGTAACTTTATCAGTTTACGACAGCAGGACAGGGTAATTGGAAAGCCAGTACCCCACTGGGACAGCAAGGTGGAAGGCTTAGCACTAACAATGCTTATCATTTGAACACAGATGGAAGAAAACATTTATCAACCAACGCAAACAGGCAAATGGAGGTAAACATCGAGGAGTGAGGGCTTTGTCAAGCTTGGTGAGGCAGATGGCTTAAAAGTAAATTTTAAAGAGTAAGTAAATATAAAACTTTTATAAAAATTTATTAGCTAAAATGTCTGTAATAAAGGCATTGATTACACGGCCCAAATGTTATTGCTTAAACGCTGGGGGTTTAATCTCCTGACAGCACTCTTACTTTTGTGAGCACCGTTGTGCTTTTATAGGTGCTCTATACATTGCGTGTATGTTTGAGGAGAGCAGCATAGGTTTTAGCCTGCATTAAATTAGGGTACTCTCATCCCTGGCCACTTGCAAAGCACAGAGGGGAAGCTCAGAGGAGCATGGCTGGGCTTTGCTCATGGAGGAGGCAGCTCAGGCTTCCCGTGGAGAGAACGCAGCTGTCCAAGGGCTTTCTCTGGTCAATTACTGACATTGTTAGCAATTTACTTTTCATCTGAATTTATCTAATTTCAGCTTCCAGTCACAAGAGCTTGTTATCCGTCCACCTACTGAACTGAAATCACTTCTAGTATTTATTATCTCACTCTATAATCAGGGTTAGTGCGACCCCAAGTCTAGTAATTTTATCGTCACTGGCAGCAAAACGTCTTGCAAAAGGAAAATGTTTTGCATGCATCTCAATCTTTTGACATGCCTAAGTATACACTACACTTTTAGAATCTGCATCTTTATTTTTAAGCTCTTTACCTCATCAGCACTGAAACCCAGCAACAGGAAATTGATATAACACAGCCAAAGCAGATAGAAATAAAAAAAAATTAATCTACAATGGACCGATGGAAAGAAAAACCAAGGATGATTTAGAGGAAAAGCACAGTTTTAGAGGATATCACCTGCCATACCCTGAAGATACAAAGTGGCTACTTGAGTATGAAACAGCAGGGTTACTAATAAGTTTGAGATTTTATAGAGGGGAAAAATAATAGGATATTAGGTAATCAATACTGATATATTAAAAAAATATGTCATTATCAATCGTCAAGAGTCATTATTTAGACAGCATTGTTGCAGAGTTCCAGGTATTGCTCTTGGTGTTTTTTTGAAATGATATACAAGATGAAAGCAGGAAGGAAGAAGGGTCAGTGTGCTGCAGGATCTGACAGAGCAAGCTCACCCTAAGGGTCAGGAGGGGAACAAACCTTTCAAGGACAAAATGTTGGCAGCAAAAGCACTTTTGACAGAGGTGGGAAGCAGTCAATACAAAAGTCACTTCCTTCCTTTCTTCCTGTCACGTGTGCTCCTGGATCATAACAAGAAAACAGACCTCCACTTTCCCCACTCTTGGGACCAGATCAAAGATGAATCTATCCCAGAAGTACTGTATTGAGCTGTGGGCACAAATTACTTAAGTATTTTGCTACATCTGTAAATTTCTGACTTGGCCCAAGAATCTCTGACAGATTAGCAGTGGTAAAGACGTAGCTCTCGTGAAAAGAGAATTGCACTGTAAATTGGGTAAACTGTGTCTTTTGTTAGCAGCAGAAAGAGATCCAACCTCGACAAGATCAGTCTCCTAAGAAAGGAATTGATAGCAACGCTTTCATTTGCTTTAAAAGCAGCTGCTTTTTTCTCACACATTGCTGCTACTGCTGCTAGTGTTTATGGAGCAAACACTGGTCCTTAAAAATCAGCACACTTGCACAAGTGAGAGTACCAAGTATCATTAATTTATGAGTCTGGGTAAGGGGTTTTAAGGCACTAGTGCCAAGAGATTTAGAAAGCTGCATTAGTGTCACTGCCACTGCCCTTCTTTCTGCTGTAAGATAAAATATTGAACTGATACACCTAAAAGGGTCTAAGTTTTCACTGCAAGGAGGGAATATATTGTGAGCTTTCTATGTGAACACTGCTCTTCCAACCAATCTGACACTTAATCCATTAGACCGGAAATTTCTACATAATGAGCGAAACTCTTCAATTAGGCTTCAATCTTGCACACATACAAATGCTTCATTTTGCACTCCCATAGTCCCCCAGCTCCAATTATTGTCGCAAATTAAGATGTGTACCATAGCACAGAGGTTTTATCCAGTCCTTTTAGGTTCCAATTTGATCACAAGTAATATTGAATGCAGTAGAAATACTGAATCACAGTGGCAGCCCTGAGACAGCTATACATTAAATCTGCCATAACTGGCAGCCTCCACAGAGCAATACTTTGTTCTTTCTAGAATAATATCCTGTAGATTAGCATTCAGATAATATATTCCATATTAGAGCCTGATGACTCAAATCAAGAACGCATAGTTAAATTATATTCTGTGCATAAATTACATACAGTACTCCTGTCCTGCCCGGCTCTGTCATTAGGTTGAGGTGGAAACACAAAAAACTAAGGCAGCATTGAGAAGGATGGGTGAGATGGGGGTAAGAAAGCCATGACGGTTTTGGTGATTTAAACAGGAGATGTGCACAACTATGCAGTGAAAGATGAGTAAAGCTATCCATCAGTGATATCCATTAACGCTCTTTTCATATGATTTTTGCATTGAAGTTGGGAAACTCCTGAAGAGTTTTTCTTGCTCTGTACACTATAGCACCTCATACTATGACAGTCTGTGATAGTTTAAAAATTAAACTCCTTCATTTGTATTCGTATATTGGAGAGAGGACCTTTTGGTGGATTCTGAGGAGAAAAAGTTGGGAGAGTGTTAAAAGTAATTGATTTATATATAGGTGTCTACTACTCTCTACAACTCTCTCCACCAACCTCCAGCAAACAGGGATAATGGGGTAGTACATAGTTACTTAGTAAGTTCTCACTTGACCTCTTGAAAAAATGAAACATATAGTTTTAATTATGTTTTTTAAATAAGAAAGCACGTAGGTGGTGCATATTTATTGCTTTCTGCTGATGTCTGTGTGACCTTGCAACATGGCAAGGCTCCCAGGAGGGCTACATGTCACAGAAACTGGAACTGAAGCACCCTGCTCATGAGGCAGACGAAACCAGAAAAGTTGCAAAATAGTTGGCAGTGACTCCAGTGGGGAAGGGTTGGGACACAATAGCACAAAAGTATTTTCAGATTACCATTGAATTTTTTTTTGTTATTATTTTTAAGCTTTACTTCTTGTTGCAATAAATAAAATGAACTTACTTCCTCCATGCCAACATGTCTAAGTAGACAAGCACAGACTATTTTTTGAAGGTGGGGATATAGAAAGCTTGTTAAAAATAGTAATGTTCTAGGAATCAGCTTTGGACAGTTCAGCAAGACCTTATGTTTATTGACATTTAAGGTATGTTTTACACAACTAAATTATTCATATGTGAATTAGAGTATAAAGAATAAAATGATCATATGAAAGACAAACATAAATGGGCAGAAAGGTGGGAAGACATTTGATTTTTCAAAGGACTTTGTATGATGTCCTTTCCCACTCGTTATCAGTGCCTGGACTGGAGATCAGGTGCCAGTCCCTCTCCCTGCTGACACTGATGCACTCCTGCACCCAGGGCCCAGCAGCTCACCCTCATCCTGACGAAGAGGGATGTGCCGTTTTGTCATCTCCTAGTGGCAGTTTGTGGTGAGCAGCACTGCTATCAAACTCTCCCACCAGATAAATGTAGGATTTCTTGGGAAAACATGGTTAGATTTCTCACTGCTTGCTTGTAGAGCTTCTGCTCCAGCACCAAAGCTTCACCTCCAGGCTGGAGTGAAATTGAGCTCTCAGATCCCAGAGGGATTAGAAAGAGTACTGTACACATCCCATCTACCTCATATGCTTTGCAGCTGATGGCAACCCATCCAGCACATCAAATGATGGCTCTTTAAAAAAAACCCACCACATTCTGACACCTCTTAAATCTTCCCTTTATGGGATGAGCATCAGAAAAGTGCAATTTTTGCACCATTAATGCACTTATTATTTTTTGTTAATGATGTCTGAAGAAGATACCTTTTTTCTATTAACTTTACAATAAATATATGCCGGAAGCAGAAACATCTGATAGCATTCCTTTTTTAATCTATCCTATCAAGCACACACTGCCCAGAATAATATACGGCTGTAGCATCTATTAGTCCCCTTGCAACCAACTGTCTTTGGGAAAACACATCACCATGGATCTAGCTGAGCCTAGCAGAATGCAGAGACTCACGCAGTTTGTGACACTGCTGTAAGATCTACCAGCTGTGGCTGGACCCACGTTTCTTGCCTCACTCCCTTCATCGACACTTTGAATGGTTTGTTAGACAAAGCTTCCCTTGTTACAACAGTGATGATTTCCTAGTCTTTTCAGTAAGTTTACCAGTTCATCTACTGTATGTGTGATGTGGTGGGAAAAGCTGGTCTTGTATTTGACCTACACGGCTACTTCATCTATCTATAGCAAAGTATGCCTTAATACTTATATGAAGGAAAAACATGGGAAAACCAGCAGTGGATAACTTTTTCAATTTAAAATATTTTACAAAAGTTGCTCTGCAATATTCTCAGCTTCTGCACAAGAGTGACCTTGTCTTGGTGCTAAGTTCGTAGTTTTATCTACTGTATCAAAATCATCTACCTTCTGTCTTGATAAAAAGCAAGCAGTAAAAAAGTATCACTTTGTCACAACTGGATAAAGGAAAAGTAAGTGAGGGATGAAAAGCAGAACTAATCCTCTCTGTATTAGAAATATATATAACGGTCATTAAAAGTAATGTAACTATTGGACTAGTTCAAAACAAGAGGAAGCTGCTCTATCCTTCACTTTACCTGTACCACATGTCACACCAGCCATCATCTGATAGGCAAACAGCACAGAAGGGAAGTCAGAAATTAAAAAATAATTTCCTGGGGCAGTGGATTTCTAAAAGTAAACATCTACCACTGATCTAACACTTCTCACAAGCCTCATGTTAACTGCTAAATGTCAGAAGGTTGCTCTCCATTCTCACTAAACCAGAGAGTTGAACATGTCAGCGGGAGCAGGACTGGAACACAGGGCTGGTGGCTGAAAGGTTGTGTTCTTCCTATATCCCGGGAGTAGGAAGGGCAGGGCGGCTCTTCCATATTCGGTAGTCAGGCACGGAAAGGGCTGGGCACCTGGCAACTACCAAAGTGGCATTGGGAACCATGAAACTTGGCCAGATTGCCCCTTTAGAGCTTAACCACAAACTGAACTCTAGTGACAGCAAGTCTGAATTATCTAACCTCAGCAACATTGCTCAGGGGTGAAGTCAAACAAAACAAAGGCTTTACTAGACCCTGAAGGACAAGACTTTTAATTATATTCACACAGAGAACATATAAAATATTTTAAACCAGATCTTTGCCTTACATGTGTTGCTGGCCCAGGCCTATTTATTACAGAGCTACTGAGAAGGTTACTCATACTCCAGCACCACAATCATCTCAAGCCACTGTTCCAACAGTTCCATTCCAGTTCACATCAGCCATGCACAGGACCACTTGCTCTGAGCACCTGAACCGACTGTGCGCTGGTTTTTATTTAACTATATGAAATACTGTTGTAACTTGTGGTCTGACCCTGGGATGATCTGGGGACCCCTCAGTTGTTCGTCTCAGGGCAGAGGCCGTACAAAAGCTCACTCTTGTACTCCCCGCTCAACCAGCTGCAGCCTCTCGTACTCCTTAACACTTTCCTGCAGCAGCCGGTGGCAGCTCACAAACGCCGAACGGGCCCCGCGTGAGGGGTAGCACCGTGGCGGGGAAGAGACGGCCGGGAGCGGTTTGCTCCGCACTGCCAGGACTCGCACGGACAACGAGAGCCCCGGCACCTGCCTCCCTGTCCGGGCACGCTTCGCCGCCGCCGGGACACCGCGCCCTTCGCGCCTCAGCCTCGGCGGAGCGCAGCCCCAGGCGCCCGCGCTGGAGGGGAGGGAGGGCACTGCCCGTGCCGGTCCCCAGGGGTAAGCCGGGGCGGCGGGCGGTACTGCCGGGGGGCCGCTCGCTCAGGCCCAGCCCNCAGCCTGTGGGGTCCGGCGCCTACGGAGCCGTGTGGTGAGCGGGGCGGCGGGGGGCAGCCCGGGCGGGGGGGCGGCGGCCTCTGTCCCGGCCCGGGGAACGCTGCCGGGCCCGGCCCTCTGGCATGTTGTTCCTGCCAACTTTTCCCGGTTGTTGTCCGGACCCGGGCTGGCCCCGCCCGGTGCCGCCGGCCCCTCGGGGGCAGAGGGGCGGCCCCGCTGCTCACCTGGCCGCCCCGGGCCGGGCTACTCCGCCGGGGGAGCCGAGCCGTGTTCCATCTCTGGAGCGAGCAGAGCCCGGAGCGCTCCCCCAGCCCTGCCCGGGGAGCACTGCCCGCGGCTGCCGAGCGGCAGCGTCCCCGAAGCCCAGGGTGTTGTAGCCCTTGGGGCGGGACCCTTGGTTTGGGTCTGCATTGGTGGTGGGTTTGGGCGTTTTGTGGCATTTTTGTCTTATGTTTGGTTTGGGGATTTTTTTCCCACTCCCCAGATGTTCCTCTTTAAAGCTTTTGATAATTGTCTACATTTCGTCACAGAGTCTGGCAGGCTTTTAAACGAATGAAATGAGATGGCTGCTGGCAGAGGTGCTTTGGGGAGGTGGTCTCCCCCCAGGCACGGGGGCTGCGGGCCGAGGGCCCGTCATCTTGGGGCTGGATGCAGCCGCTGCCCAGTGCCGGCCGGGTTTGCTGGGGTTTGCAGACTTGCTTCGGCCCTTGCTCACCGAACTCTTTCTTTTCCCTTAAAGCTCAGCCGTCGATGGAAGAAGCGGCACCAAAGTGGCCATTAAGAAATTGTACCGCCCGTTTCAGTCTGAACTCTTTGCCAAACGAGCTTACCGAGAGCTGCGTCTCCTGAAACACATGAAGCATGAAAACGTGAGTTGGGTCGTTAGCTCAAAACCACAGCTTAGGCACTCTAAATCAAAGAACATATGTAGATTTGGACAAGGCAGATGTGTAGCTGAATGGAGTTCTGGAATCTTTCAGCCTGTCTTTTGTCTGTTTGTCTGACAAACATCAGTTCGCAAAAACTAGAATATCCTGTGGAAAACACCACTTAATTTCCATGTAGGAAAGATTAGGTGAGGAAGGTTAGTCCTAACCTTCACAGTGCAATTTGCTCAGCACTAGTGAGAGTGATTTAAGACCAGAAATTACAGTCTCCATCAATGTGTTCCTGTGAGTTGCAGGAGAATGCAGAGCACAGGTCTTGGGTCTCAGGTGCCAGCATCTTCTTTTTTTTTTTCCCCTGATCTTGCATGAAGGTGCACACATGCATATCTTTGGGAAGGGGTTAGTGGTTTTCTCTTTTTTTATCATTCATGAAGCATTTGAAAGTTTCAGGCTCTTATTAACAGGAAACAGGAAAAGTCCGCAGATGACTAAACAAATTGCTTCACTGTGAAGCAGAGAATAGGTTGTAGAACTCTGCACATAATTCCCATGTAACATGAAAGAAGAACAGCTGTAGAAAGAAGTGTTGAAAATGTAATTGACAGAAAAATACCTGGTCCCAATACTGCTTAGTGGTTTAGGAAAAAAATAAAGAAGTTTGTGTGAAAACAGTTTTTTGTGGAGTCAAAGCGTGGATTCCAGGTGAGAAGGGTCCCAGGGTGGGCTTGGAGGATCACAGTAGTAGTTTTAAGTGCTGCTCATGAAGAATACATATGGAATAAAAAACCTGATAGTTTGGAGGGAGTTGTTAAAATGATGCATAAGAACATTATTTAAAATGTTAGTTGATGTGGAAGATTAGAGCATACCTCCATTCAGAGGGCCTTCACAAAAAGCTGAGAGATCGAAAGCGAGGATGGGAGAAATTGGTAATAACAATAACTAGTCGTTGCCTTTTAACATTATAATACTAATATTGTGAGTACCAACTAGATTCGTTTGAGGAATAATTTGTGGGCTATCCTGACTGTCCAGAAGGAAAGAAGAGCTTTTGTAGGCTTAAGAAATTGTCTGCTTGTAATATTTTAATCTAAATCTTTTAGTCTGATTACTTCAAAGTAGCTGCCTCATAACCACTGCTGCGTTTATTAAAAGAGTTAATGTTTGCAGGAAACTTCCATGTATGGGCTTTAATACTCTCAGCATTTTCTTTACTGAACATTTGGGAGCGGAGCAGCCTGTGTAGTTGCCAAGCTCCTAACTGTGTCCAGAATTCTGAGATTATTTTTCTTCCATTTCCCAGAAAAATCTGTTGGGTAGCATTTTCCACTCCTAGCAGGTTTTATGCAGTGTATGCCCATCGGAATAATACTCTAGAACTCCACTGTGGACTCAATTGGTAATTACAGAGTCATGAAGAAAATGCTCACTGGGGAACATGAGCACAATCTGTACAAATTACAAGTCAATCTATATGAAGAAAGGGAATGATTTACAATCTTAAGAAACAATTTGGGCCACAGAAAGAAGAGGTTTATGTACTAAGAAAAAGTTTTAACATGAATTATGGCATCTACTCATTAGAGAACAAAGACTGAATAAATGATCCTGCAGGGATTGTAGGCAGAAATGGACTGTTCCACCCATCTGAGATGAGATTGACATGGTAGTACAGCCATCAAGACAATTCCTATCCACCACCCCAACCTCACTCCCTTTTGTCAGTCATAACGCCCATGGTGAATTAGGAGCAGCAACAATGCCTTTTAGGATTTTCAGTTCCTGAGCTGATCTCAAGGGTACTCCTTTAGCTGCTCCACCCGTCCAAAATTAAACCAGAATGGCAGTATTGCTCCTCATCATGATTTTCAGCCCGACCTCTTTGACCCACAACCGTTCTGTCAGAGAGCGTCTTTTTGCATATTTCATAGAATCACGGAACCATAGAATGGCTTGCATTGAAAGTGATATGAAAGATCATCTAGTTCCAACCTTTCACTAAACCAGATTGCTCAGAACTCCATCCAGCCCGACCTTGAACACTTCCAGGCATGGGGCATCCACAACTTCCCTGCGCAACCTGTTCCAGTGTTTCACCACCATCAGAGGAAAGAATTTCTTCTGTTTATTTGATAGTTAAAATTGCATCCAATTCACTCTTCTTATCTGTTTTTGTTTCAAAATTACTTCTGTAATCGCAAGGCATTTGATGTTGGCTTTTATGGAAAATGTGGTGTTTTGTTTGTTTCACTGTGATTAGCTCTCAAAGAACCATCTCTGCCCCTCGTAGCTTTCAGGGAATTTTTGTGTTAAGCATGCAGCAATACATTATCATAGTTTATTTAACCTTATGCTGTGTTCAGAATGATGGAAGAAATTGTAATGGTCTGACACGTTGTGTTAAAAATAGCAGCTCTGATCCCCCATTAAGATTGCAGAAGATACCATTAAACCTGTTTCACAGTGATATAATTCATCAGCATGTCAGTGAAGAAAAATGGAGGAAAACTACTGCTTAATACCCTAGATGACCTCCATTATATACCCTTTGAGGAATATGCTCATCTTTTTTGTGTGCAAGGGTTGTAGGATGACCAGGAGTCCTGTAAAAGCAAATACCGGAGTAATTCTACTGAATTTTCCTGGAATTCAAAGTATTTTACTTTGCAGGGAAGCTAACTCACAGGTCAATTTGTCTAGTTAGGCATTTTCAGGAGGAGGTGACTGGTTGCTGGCATACCATCTTTCATTAGACCTTTGCACTCCATAATGGCTCTCAAGTAAATGTAGTGACACATTTTTCTACATACACCATGTAGTGAGGAATGTTTCTATATAAACCATGCAGACTTGATCACATGGGACTTCTCATCACCCTTTGCAAACAAATCCAAAGGAGTGTTGAGGGCCAAGGGACAGAGGCTGTGTGTGAAGAGGATGAGACCTGGCTGATAAGAGGTAAATCAGTTTTAATGGCACTGGTATGCTTTTTTTTTTTTTGTAGGCCTTTTAATTTGAGAGGACCTGGGATGTTTCCCCAACTTCATAAGCTGTTTCTACTACCAAAAAAGCAGTCTAACCCAGATCAATTCCTAAGACACTGCCGAAAAGAAAAGTCTGTTTCTGGTGGGATAAGGTGCTGGATCTCTCTGTAGCTGCATGAATAGCTGGCACAAGGGAGGGCATGCTGTGGAAATGAGGAGTAAATACAGCTAAGGCAAAATGAAGAAAGCACTGCTTGGGGTTGTTTTTCTCCTTCATTTAATCATGCTAGTTTGTAGTATTCATCCCACTACAGCCCTAGCAGCTCTTGTTTATTTCTTTCACATCTGCTGAATCTTGTACAGAGGAACAGTCCTTTTACCTTTAGGAAATATTTTCCAGTAGTGCTGCTTCTGTTCCGTGTTTCTGTCCATTTTGAGTTCATTTAAAATGAGGACCTTAAAAGCTTACCTATAACGGCTCTGGCTTAAAACCAAAAACAGTGAGAATGTGGCCAGCATGCTAGCTTTGGCCCTGGCTTTAGCTCTCAAACATTTGCATAGCTTTGCATTTGTGTATTCTTTTGCAGTTAATGGAGATGTCTCTGTATGCAGAGCGAAACCTAGACAAGTAAGTGGAGGTGCAGAACCTTTAGGTTCTTTTGGCAAACAACTTGGATTTTCTTACGCGTTTGGACTGTAAGTGATACCTTGATACATGCTTTTGTTGAAACAAGTGCACAGTGGCTTGCAGTGGTCCAGCCCTGGCACCCTCCTCACCTCCAGTTTGTTAGGAGAAGTTTTCAGGCAGGAATGCAGAATAGCTGGTATGGGAAGATGGCACTGGAGAGAGGAATAGAAGAGCAGTGGCTCATGCTGGTGGCTCGTGTCAGAACAGAGTGTAGATTTTGTCAAAGTGTGCATGTACATATGTATATACCCATGTGTACATATGTATATGCCCACGTGTATGTATAGGCACCCACGGGAATTCTGACGCAATTCTACCAATTAAATTCTGAATGTGTTTCTGGTGTAAAATTTCTGACAAATACCCATTAAACATTTCTTGGGTCAGTTAATATTCTACAGATATTTTCCCTTCCTGGAAACTCTGTGTAAGAGGCCACTGCAGTATTTGTTTAAAGGTACTCTATATTATGCTCTCATTCATTGCTCAGAGTGGAAATTATTCTCTGGTGTATTCCCACATCTGAAGACCAGTGTGTGTTTTGCATTTTGAGAAGCATGAAGCTTTTTTTTCCCTTTTGGAAGGAATTGGATATCCAACAGACACCAAGTTATCTGTCTTTCTACAGTTACATTTTTGAGGATGATACACTTTTAGGTTGACTGCTTTTTAATTCTGTTTTCTTTTTTATTTTGAAAAAATGTCGAGCTTTTTATTTATACCTACAGTGTCAACCAGGGGAGGAATTAGTTCCAGAGAAAATAGTGGGTCGTGCTATGTTCCTGCTTGAGAAAAATCTTGAATCTGTCACCTTTTGCAGTTCATCTAGCCTCACATGAGCAGTGGAAAGCAACAGCGTCTGCAGTGTACAAAATCAGACCAGCAAGGGAGTTGTAGATGAGTGATGCTTTAATGGTTGAGAGCGTGCTCACTGTGTTAGAAGAGGTTTCCTGCAGCAAGTCCTGCAGGACTGCACCAGCTAAAAATTCACGTTCTCTGGGTACATGTATGCCAGTAAAGTGCAATTCAAGAATCCTGTCTGGAAGTGGCAAACCTCCTTATTGGTCCTTATGAAAGCAAAAACACAGTTATGACTGGACAGTTTATTGCTGTCAAAAATTTCAAGGGAGAAACACTCCTGTCTGCTTTTCTGCTGGCTGAAAGCTTAGCACATCTAGGGAGTTAACAGGACACTGGAGTTATTTTATTTTGGTACTCAAAGGTCAATAAATCAACAGGGTTATCTGTTGTAATTTCTGCTTATTTTCCTAACCTGACTAATAGGTGTTTTATGTAGGCTGGGCTTCAGCTGATAGCCATTTATGCACACCTAGCCTTGGGTACTAATAAAGCAGACTGACAAGCTTATTCTATGAAATGAAAATAAGAAAAACAGCACTGAAACCCAAACTTTCTCTTTTGATTGCCATCCAGTCTAGAGATGAAGATAAGTCTGTCTGCAGGATTTGAATCTGTCCAGTGTTACATATGAATCCTTTAAAGGAAGAGTGTCGTGATGCTCATGGGTATGGCTTGTGACTGCTAGTGTGCTGACTGGCAGGAGAAAAGAAAAGGAGATCTTGCAGGCATTCCTCATCTCATGTATTGGTACTCTGTGAGGAAGAAAGGTGACTATGGTACAAGCCTCAGCATGAATAGTTAAAATTTTAAAAATATTGAGAGTTCTTAGTGTAATAAAAGGATGCAGGTGCCCATGGTGTAGAACAGCACAGGAACATGAGGTTAATCCTGCAGCAAATTTAATGTGGCATAATATGTAGTTCAGTGCACCCTAGCAAGGCTCTCTCTTAAAAAATGTACTTGCATGTTTGGCCTGAGTGCTAAAGCCACTCAACTTCACTGTGTTTTCATGCATAACATCTGCAAGAGAAAGCAGCACTTACTGTATGAGAGACATAACCTACATTACTTATTAATTTATACTAGATTCAGGTCTTTTCTTGATGTACTGCTGCTTACATCAGAAACTGTCTTTTACAGAAATGTGATGGGTCAGTCCCTGAATATAAGTAATCCAATACATCAAAGTACGGAGGGGGACAGAGATGAGGAACTATTCGCCATTGTGCTTTGCTGTTGGAATAGTATTTGGGAAAGGAGGCAGCTGAGGAGGGAAGAGCAGAAACCACCTCACCAATGCAAATCTGTTATTTATTTGTTAACAATAGTTAAAGTTGGTGAGTGTGGTCAGGGAACACACATGGTAGGGTTAAGAAAGGCTGGAGATGCTGCTACTCACCCTCCTCTGGCTTCAAGGTAAATATATTGAGTGAAAGCATACCTATGGAAAACAAGTCAGACCAGTAGATGGGTAGTTTTGTGGGTTTGCACTTCAGGAAGATGGAGTATCTCCCTTATGAAGACAGGCTGGGAGGATTGGAGTTGTTCTGCCTGGAGAAGAGAAGGCTCTGGAGGGACCTTAGAGCAGCCTTCCGGTACACAAAGAGGGCTTCAAGAGAGCTGGAGGGGAACTTTTACAAGGGCATGTAGTGGCAGGACAAGGGACAATAGCTTAAACTGAAAGAGGGTAGATTTAGATTGGACATAAGGAAGAAATTCTTTACTGTGAGGGTCATGAGGCACTGGCACAGGTTGTTCAGAGAAGTTGTGGATGTTTCATCTCTGAAGGTGTCCAAGGCTGGGTTGGATGGGGCTTTGAGCAACCTGGTCTAGTGGAAGGTGTCCCTGCCCATGGCAGGGGATTAGAACTGCATGAGCTTAAAGGTCCCTTCCAACCCAAACCAATCTGTGGTTCTATGGGAGTGACACAGTATTACACCCTGTCCTTGAGATAAAAGCTATTAAAGTACTTCAGTGCAGGCTGAAGAAATCCAGGTTATTTTTCAGTCAAATGTACAGTAGATGCATTCTTTGTGGCTTATTTATTTGAGAAATTGCCTTTTGGCAGAGTTAATAGGGGTAAAAATAAGACCCTGAAAAGGCAGCACTGCTGCTGATTTCCACAGATGCTTTTCATTGCCATTGCAGAGTCTACTGGCTTCATTCCTCAGCTGGGCTTTCATCTCTGATAGTGTCAGTAATTGTGCTGATTAACACCTAAAATACATTTATAGAAGGTTTCACAGAGATCTCTGTTACATTTCATATAGGCAACACCATGAAAAATAAATTATTCTTGTGATTGTTTATGGTGGCTTACTTTGTGCTGGAACATTATCTTTAAGTATCATGAAGTTCTTTACAAATACTGTCTGCATTGAGAGCATTTCAGACAGAAACAGGATTTTACATCATACTATAAAGGAGGGAGTTGACTACACTTTGTCCAATTCTTTCCTTTTTCCTGAACAAGTAGCTGGAGTTGTATCTTCCTCAAAGGATTTATTTTATCCCATACTTCCTTGTGCTTAATATAGCTGCAAAAATCTCTGGCCTAAATGGAAATATTAGTGACTCTGCTCCAGTACACGAAAATGTTCCCAAACCAGAGCTACTAAATAAAGATCACTGAGGAAAAGGAAATGGATTCTTCATTTTTATTTTAAAATTGATTAACTATTAGTATGTCTTACCATTTTGGACACTAAGGTGGATTTCAGGATTCTTAAAAAACATTATTTGTAAAGCAAGAGAAGTAGTATTGTGAAATCCTTGGCATATTTAAAGAGTTTCTGGTTCATTATTTAAAATTCCCTTCTTCGGGAGCTGAGCATTGGTCTTGATGGCTTCATTCACGGTAGAGGATTTGCAGCAATGATAGGTTTGTCTTCATAAGTTTGCAACCTTACCTCAGCAATAATGTACATCAGGCAGCATTAAGTAAGTATCAGGAACTCTGTTTACTTGAGTAGCTACGCATTAGAATGTTAGTGAACTTCATTAGTGTGTTTTGGGGCTGGTATGTTCTGTATGGAAACATGTTCTTCATGCTCCTGTGTTTCACAGGGGATGCCTGATAATGCCTTGGTGCACAGATGGATGTGATAGAGCAGCCACATTATTTCATCCTCCTCTGTGTCGCTTCTTTTTATTGTGGTGTCCCAGTGTCTTTCACTGCTACATTCAGATGTAATGGTGTTTATTTTCTGATGGTTCTTGCTTAGGTTTATGAGGGCATGGAAATATCTGCTTAAGGAGAACAAGCAAGACTTCTTAGAAAATGGGACTTGATAAGGAAAGATGCATATTGAATAAAATTACTGCTAAAATGTTAACTGCCTTCTTTGTGTATCTAAATCTATGGAGAGCACACAACTTTTCTGGCTGTGTATGGTGTGTGTGTGTCTGCATACACACTCTGCCTTGGGAAATGCCTGTAGAGCTGCATTATGCTCCATTGTTGTAATGTACGTCTTTGTAATCCTGTCCTCCTCCATTCTCTCACTGCCTCCACAGAGAAAAGGAAAACCTTATGTAAAACCCATAAGAAAGAAAATTCTTACTGTAATGTTAGCACTAGAGGTATTACTTCAAATAATAACCGCATCCTCTGTCGGTTTAATTATTGTTTTATGATAGTTATTCTTCTTTAATTAGTTTCATATAGCAGTCCCAGGTAAATATTATTAGTGACTTCTTTTCAAAGATATATGTGGCTACAGAGAAAGGGAGTTGTAATTTTCTACCTTCATCTTTATTAGTTTTTCTATCTTCATCATTATGACATTGTGGTAATATCCAGGCTAACCATAGTAGTTGGCCCTTAATGTGGAAAGACTAAAAATATGCGCAGTAAAGATTTCATCATAGTTGGTGATTTTTATTTAAAGCTTTAAATAAAGGAAGTCGTCCTTTTCTTGCATTTCCCTCCTCCATTTTGCTCATGCTTCTCTTTATTTTCACTTTTTTTTTTTTAAGATATCTGATTTGGACAACAGTTCTTGATGTATGATCTGATGTCTGTATGGCCACAAAGATAGGGTTGAACAAGGTTATAAAGGTTATTAGTCTTTTAGCTTGCTTTCTAGCAAAGCCCTGCACAGCCCCATGGTGCTAATAACAGTAAAGCTGTGGGTTCAAT
This sequence comes from Rhagologus leucostigma, assembly GCA_013397725.1. Lineage (NCBI taxonomy): Eukaryota > Metazoa > Chordata > Aves > Passeriformes > Rhagologus > Rhagologus leucostigma. The sequence continues at coordinate 2,466,738 of VZTD01001028.1, forward strand.
CCCTGCGCAGGCCATTCACTTAAGAGTTGTACTCAATGATACTTGTGGGTCCCTTCCAACTCAGAATATTTTGTGATTCTGTGACATAGCAGCCTGCACCTGGGAAACACCACAAGCACTCTGAGGCTTGGGAGTCTTTCTCTGAACAGACAGAAATGGTCATGAATTAGGAGCAGAGGTAGAAAAGAAACAGCTCAAAAAGCCTGTGTTATTTTGGCACTGCCTGGATTAAGCAGCATCTAAACTAAAATCTGGCTTTAGGTAATTCCAGCCACTTCTTTTTGAGCATTGAGTTGTGTATATTTCATTTTCTGGTGTTTAATGGGCTTGAAAGAAGCATTGGTATTTAGTGTAATTCACCCAGTCAGTTTGTATACTTCTCCCAAAAACCATACTAATAGGAAAAGCTGTGGTGGAAAATCCATTTTACTAGATTGTTATTTCTCTGTTCAGTGATAGAATGCTTTTGTTTGACAAAAAAAGCTCTTTGGACAACCCAAGGTATGAGCCATAGTAAATCATATAACGTTCTTGCTAATTTTTTCTCAATAAAAATAGTTTAGTTCTAGTTTTTTCTTTGTACTTCTAAGAAGCTATTGTAGTCTGTGTACCTGAATTACCCTGTTACTGAAATTAGAAGATGTTTAAAGTGTACTTTATTGATAAGCAGCAGGCCCAGCTAGATGGAGAGCACTTACAAGTGCTTCATATTATAGATTGATTTGTTGGTTTATTTTCAACACTTCAGTAGTTCAAGTGATAAAATACTGTCTCCTCTTATATAAAACTGTTAGCCTCTGAACTTTTAGTTCCAGTAAATACTTCTTATATTTTTTTATCACAGGGTAAAGCTGCCGTCTGAGTTATAAAATTCTGACACATAACAAATCCTGGCACTACTTTAGGTATTGCTAGGCACTACTTTAGGTATTCTTTGTGCCATGTTTATGCCTAATGAGCTAATGTCTCACTATGGAAATGTTTTGGATTATATTTTTTCACTTATTAGGTGATTTAGGCTTTATTGTGTCAAATCAGTCAATATATTGTTTTTTTTTTTAGGTCATTGGAATTTTGGATGTGTTCACACCAGATGTAACACTGGAGAAGTTTAATGACTTGTAAGTTCCAAGTTGTTTGTGTTTTGGAGCAGAGCATTGTTGCTTCTGTGGGAGGAAAGGTTGTTGCTTTTTAAATAGAGAATTTCAAAACTGTTGCTTCGTGGACTTTTTTTTCTGAGTTTCATCTTAATGTTACTCTTACGTGCAACTTTGGTGGGCTGGGGTTTTCAGATTGTCATTAGAACCAGTTTCCTGTTTTACAAGGTGTGTACTTCTTTCAGGCCTAGTAAATGGCAGTTTGGTGAATTCCCTAATCCACCTTTCAAGTATTGATTTCTTACCCTAAGGCCCTGGTTGCCCAAATGGTAGGACAATTCTTAACCCAATCAGGTAGGCTGAACATTATCCCTACTATGCAGCACATTTCAGTGGGATCCATCCTAATTCAGGGATCAATTAAAAAGTGATGATGCTGCTGAATTTTTTTTTGTGTTTATCTGCATTGTGGTCTGTTGTGCCCTGTGACTGTTCTCCCAGTCAGTGGCCCAAACAGCACCTGATACAGGTTGTTTCTACCACATCTCCCTGACCATTTGGTGGTATCTCAGACACAAGATGTTTAACATGTCTGCTGTTTTATTTGTTTACTGCTGCAATTCTTGTGAATTAGAGTTGCTAGAGAAACAATGCTTAGGAATCCTTTTGGGTTTAATGTAGATTTCCTGTGTTAGAACTGTTCTGGATTTCATCTAGTGTAGCTATGTTTCCTAAACAACCTTGTGTATTTATATGTTAACAAAGAAAGCTATCTGACAGAAAAATGTAGAAAATGAAGTACAGAAAACATGGAGCATGTGTTCATATTGATCATTGAGCCAAAAGGAATGTTGTCCATATTGCCTATTGTGCTAGCATTTTATACAGCATACGCAATAGAATGCACGTGCTTGTGATGAGCATTGAAGCACTGTGTTTTAAATGCAGCTCTAAAATCATCCTCCGGATTTTGCTAGTTCAGTGAGGTGGTCATGACTGTGAGTTACATTGCCTTGCATGAATGTCTTAGTTTTCTGTGTAGCTTTTTGAAATACCACGAGGCTTTTGGCTAGTTTTTTTCTAAGCTAGTTCTGATAACTAGCAAATTTCCATAATCAGTGACAGAACTGGGCAATAGCTCTTTATGACAATCAGATAAAAACAGGTAGGCTTGGAGGATAGGAGGATGATGAAGGAATTGTTTGGTGAATTGAATGGTCTATAATTTGATATTTTAATTGGACTATAACATACAATTATGTTTAAATTTACATGACAAAGTTAATCAAGTTTTTGAGGTTTTTTTTTTGTTTGTTGTTGTTTTGTTTTGTTTTAAGCTACCTCGTCATGCCATTTATGGGAACAGACTTGAGTAAGATAATGAAGCATGAGAAATTAACTGAAGATCGAATCCAATTCCTGGTATATCAGATGTTGAAAGGCTTAAAGGTTTGCCAGTTCTACTACTATTTTGATTTCACAGTCTTTTTTGATAGTAAACTGTTATGGAGACCTGTAAATACTTAAAATTTAATAGCAGGATAAAATTTTTCTCACTTAGTATAGTAAAAAAAATATATTAAATATAAACCATTATATTAATTTATTATATATATTTTTACAGTTAAAAAATCCTGGCTCTCAGTTTCTTGTCGTACATTAGATGGTACAGTCCCATAATCATCATCATGAAGCTTCACTGGGTTTGCTTTAGTGTCTTACTGGGAAGACCATAGCTAAGCACAGCACTCCAGGTGTGTCTCATCAGAGCTGAGAAAAGGGGAAGGATCACCTCCTTCAAGTTGCTGGCAATCCTCTGCCTAATGCATGAGGCTTTTGGTTGTCTTTGGTGCAAGGGCCTTTTCTGCCAAGCTGGTCAATCTCCAGCCTTGTCTGGTGCATGGGGTTATTCCCTCCCAGGATTTTGTTGAACTTTGGTGGGTTCCTGTCAGCCCATTTCCTCAGCCTGTGGAGGTCTCACTAAATGACAGCACAATCATCTGGTGTGTGAACATTATTCTCAGTTCTGCATCATTTGCTGAGTGAGTTGCTGAGGGAGCCCTCTGTCCCATCATCCAGGTCAATAATGAAGATGTTAAACAGGACTGACTTCAGTACTAACTCTAAGGGGGCTAACAGCTGATGGGCCTCCAGCTGGACTTCCTGCCAGTGGTCACAACCCCTTGATCGAGGCAGTTCAGTCAACTTTGATCCACGGTCCATTAATCTAACTTTTACTTCCACTGTCTCTCAGGGTGTTATGAGAGAATTTCAAAAGGCTTGCTCAAATCAGGGTAAACAACAGTCTGCCCTCCTGTCATCCACCAAGCCAGTTGTCTTATCACCCACTAAGCCAGTTGTCTTATTGCAGAAGGCTAACGAGCTATCAGGCGTGATTTTCTTCTGTAAATCCTTGTTGACTACTGCCAATCAGTTCTTCATCCTTGTAATGTTTGGAAGTGGTTTCCAGAATTACTTGCTTATTACATTCCCAGAGAGTGAGGTGCTGCTGACTGGCCTTCCTCGATCCTCTTCTTCCGTATGCTTTTGGAGACATGAGCAATATTTGCTTTCTTATCATCATAAGGAACATCTCCTGATCACCATGACCTTTCACATACTCTTAAGTGATCTCACAAGGACACTGGCCCACTTGCCTTAGAATTTGTGAGTGCATCCCATCAGGGTGTTTGTTTAAATGTTAAATTTGTGTTTGTTTAGATGCTCCCTTTCTGATCCTCCTCCATGGAGGGTTAAGTCTTCCTTGTTCCAGACTTTTCCAGCACTTTCAGGGACCTATGATATGGCAAATATTACCAGTAAAGATGGATGAAAAGAAGGCATTGAGTACCTTGGCTTTTTCATGCCCCTGGTGCAGTTGCCTGTGTTTTCCCTAGTTTTGTTTTTGCTCCCAGTTTGCATGTAGAAGCCCTTCATGTTGACCTTTGTGTCCCTTACCAGGTTCAGGACCAAGAGGGCTTTGCCTTTCCAAATTCCATCTCTGCACACTTAGGCAGTGTCTCCACATTCCTGCAGGGTGACCTGACTCTGCTTCTACCTCACGTATGCTTTTTAATGTTTTGGTTTCCCTAGGAGTTCTTGCCTCCTGCCACCTTTGCTTGATCTTGACTTCTAATGTCTGTTTTTATTATGTGCCCTTGTTTTACACTGGGAAATTAGGAAGGATTCATAAAAGACTATAAGGGACCATGCAGATTTATCTAGTTTTGAACTGTGTAGGAAAGCTTCATCTTGTAGCTCTTCCAGTAAGTCTTGGGAAGAATAATGATTTCAATATATCGTTTTCTTAAATAAAAAGTATAACCAAATGCCATCTTTAAGTTGTTAAACTAAGTAAGTAAGTTAGTTGTTGGGCTTGTTCATGATTTTTTTTCTTTTCAGATAGTAAGCCTGACTGTTAATCCTCTGTTCTTTCTCAGAAATAATGTTTATATTCATCTCTCTTTTATCTCTTAGATATTTTACTTCTGCGGAAGTATACTCACAGCTATAGCAAAACAATATAATCTTAAATTTTACTGATTCTCACAAGAATGATTGTGAATGTATTAGCGATCATATTCTTTGTATATTTTCTTCCTCGTCTTTTGCTAAATACTGTTTATTATTGCCACTCCTTTTTTCTTCTATTTGGCTTCTGAAAATTGGACTGTGTATATTGAAGTTCATGGTCTTACAACACAAGAAGAAGATACTCTTTAAGCTCCCTGTTTTTATCTATAACCTATATTAATGTGATGTGGAAATGATTCTTGGTCTAGATTAGTACTACAGTTCTTAAATTACTGTGTTTACCTTTTGGGTATACACAGCTGTTGATCATGAAAAGGCTACTACTTCCTTACTACTTTTTTCTTTTGGTGGCACAATTCCAAGAGAAGAAAAACCGTGACCAAGGTCTGCAGGCTTTATCCAGGCTCTCCTGCAGTGATGGCTGTTTAATACCCTTTGCTGCTCTGGAGACACATGGTGTAAGGAGGCTGTGGAATGGCACTGTCTTAAATTGAATGTCATTCCTTGGCTGCTGCTGGCACTGTACAATTTTGGTTTTACAGTCCTTTGCCTGCAACACACAATGTATGGGCAGAATTTCATCTGTACTTGTAGGGGTAAGTGAAGTCAGTGTAGGGATGTGCATGTGCAGTGGAAATACAGACCTGATTTTGATGCAGGAAAGTCTGGCACATCCATCAGGATGCAGATTCATCTAGATCTATACTTGCATTGCCAAACACTATTAAAAAATAGTTAATATAGCAGGACAGCATGCTGTGCTTGGACAAGAACATCAGGAATAGCATAACCACAATTCTGTTGTCTCTCAGCACTCAACTACAGAAGGGCAAGTAAATTGTTTTACTCCCATCACAAAACGTAATAAATCCACTTTTTTGTTGAGTCCTGCATTATTGATTTCTCTTTGACCCTACCCTGGATTTTGTGTTCTTATTTTGGTAGATTTTTGCTCATGTAGCCTTTTACATATGCTAAGTAATTATCCTTTGTGTTCTACAGTTGTGCGTTTAAGTACTATAATTCCCATTTTACAAATGCAGGAACTAAAGTTAGGTAAACTAAAGCCAGGTTTGGGGAAATTGGTTGTATTTAAACTGGGGGGAATTCACTTCTAATCTGGACTTTGAATGTGGAGTTATGATTTCAGTTTTGTCATTACTTCCCTAGTCACAAAGCCATGTCCTAATAAATGTTCTCTCAAGGACTGTGTAAGTGGAATGGTCTGTTAAAATTGCAGGTAACTGTCTGGGAAGCAGGTTTCCAGGAGAGGCATGCTATTCACCAGGGATGAAAAACATCATTTATGTTAACTTTACAGGCAAGCAATATATGAATTGTAAATAATTAGCTTAGGTTGAGTGTAGTGGAAAGGATGAGTAATTAATTCCAGTGAAATGGCTTAGAAACATATTTTGGTCCTAGTGATGTGCATTACCTGACAGAGGCCAACAGAGCAGAACTTGTGGCCCCAAAGGTTGTCGCTGAAGTCTGTTGGATCAGTAAATCTGGAAGACAAATGGAGCAATTGTGTGTGGTTGACATACCTAGGAAGAAAACAGCAGAAATTCAAGAGGATATATTGGGCAGGTTTGTGGCAGGGTTCCTTTGTTAGTGAAGGCTGCAGGGGTGGCTTCTGTGAGAAGACACCAGGAACTGCCTCCATGTTGAACAAAGTTCCAGCTGGCTCCGAGGCAGACCCACTGCTGGCTAAAGCTGAGCCCATCAGCAATATGCATGGCACCTCTGTGGTAATAGATTCAAGGTGGGTAAAAAAGTGCTGTGCAGCAGCTGTGAGAGGGGAGTGAGAAGATGTGAAACAGCCCTGCAGGCACCAGGGTTGGTGAGGATAGAGGGGGAGAAGATGCTACAGGTGCTGGAGTAGAGATTTCCCTGCAGGCCATGAAGGCAATGGTGGTATAGGCTGCTCCTGTGAAACCCGCAGAGGACCACAACAGAGCAGATATCCACACAGCAACCATGGAAGACTCCATGCTGGGACCCAGGGATGTGCCCTAAATGAAGCTGCAGCCCACAGAGAGCCCATGCTGGAGCAGGCCCCTGGGGAGAGGAGACCGACACTGAAACAGTCCTCTCATGCTGAAAGAGCTTGTGAAGGAGTGTCTCCTGTGGGAGGGACATAAAAATAAAAGCAGTTACATGGCAACCAGCAACCAGCATGGATGCTGAGATGGTAACTGTGATGGATCTTCTGTAAGAAGTGGTTTGCCTGACTAGTTTCTTATCCCATGTTTTTGAGAGCACAACTGTACTTACCTCAAAATTACCAGCAGGAAATGAAATGTTATTCAGCTACTAGACTGGTTTTTTATTTCTTGTTACCCAGCAAACTCTGGAGAACAGTTCAACTGATTCTCATTGAACCATTTCAGCCAGAAATACACACCTAGCTGGAAATATTTTTAAGAAATAGGAGTGGTCCAGTGTTTGAGGCACATTCTTGTAGCCCTGTCTGTGCTAGGAAATGTGTTAAGCTGAAAGCAGTGTTGCTAGCATGCAGAGGAAAAAGAAAATGAGTCAGTAATTTGTTTATTTTACTTTTACAGACACCAGTAAATTAGCTGTTTAAGATAGGGTTAGCCAAGTTTTGCATGAAAATCTTGTACTTTTTAAGGTCTACTGTATCTGGGTTAAAGACAGCCCATCTGTGTTTACTTGGATTGCTTTTTTGGAGGGTCATGGGGAGCAAACATACACTTAGCTAGTGCTCAGTTGAAGCAATATAAGGGAGAAATGCTTGCAACACCTGGGAAGGAGGAGTATGCCACCCTGTAGATGTTTGTGGTAAAATGCATTCAGCTTTTCAAGCTTAGCCTCTTATTTGTATGATGACTTTGTTTTTCACCTTTTAACTTTGATGCAATCTATTCTGAAGGGGTTTTTTTGGTGTTAAAGATGTAACCTGCAATATGCATTCGTCCTTTGTAAAGTGTGTAAGACCTTTATGGTATCTGTATTTATGTGTGGTCAAAGGCAAGAAGGCTGTTCATAATTTTTGTCACATTGCATATTCTACTGTAACAACCTGTTTACATGTGACAGTTAAATGCATGTAGGAAAAACTCTGCATGACTACTGATGGATTGTGAAGGGATAAGGGAGATTTTTGCTAAGCCCCCCAGTTGTTTCCTTGCAGGCTTCATTTCTACATTCTGTCCATATGCTGGTTCTGGATTAGTTGTATACAGAGTGCTCAACAGGCTTGATTTTAAAAAACATGTATAAATTGAGGGCAAGAGAAAGTTCATACTGAGTTCATGAAGATTTGTATCAATTCTTCAGCCTTTGCTCTGCAAGCCTGTACAGTTCTTTTTTGTCAGTTTTTATAATTTTACTGTCTTTTTTCTACAGAGAATGAAATATTCATTTCCTTTCTTTGGCAAGCCTTGTAATTTATCAGAATTCAGTGTGATGTGACACCACTTAAAAACAGTGATGTGCCTTTTCTTTGTCTGTTTCCTAGTCGGGCCTTAGTCTGGCATTAAATTTTACTTAAATGTGAGCTTGCATCTTGGAAGGGCTTTCAGAATTTCTTTTTTGTTGTTGTTTGACAGAAAAACTGTGTATTGTCAAAGAGAACAGAAGGCAAGCTAAACATAAATGTCTATCTGTGTAGGTGGAAAGAGACTGGAGCTTTCAGTCTTGGGTCCCTCTTCTGCAGGAATGCCAGCTGTGCTCCTATTTGTAGAGGTCTGAGGAGGTGGCTATCAGTCCTCTGTCTTTATTCACAGTGCTTGAGAAGGGACAGACAGCTCTTGGGCCACACAAACTGTTCAAGCTTCTTTTGCCATACTTATGGTAGGATTTACCTACTCTAGTTCTCTCCTTTTGTCATCTATATTTACTGCCTTTTGTTCACATTTCTGCTGGATTTTTTTTGCTTCTCTGCTTTCCCCTCCTCCTCTGACTCATTTCCTCTTCAGTTTTTACTTCCCTGCCAACATGCTTTTAATTTTCATTTTGCATGTTGCCTAGAACACATTCTCCCGAGTCTTTGCTAATTCCCTTTTGATTAGCTTTTTATTTTGTGTAGAGATGGCATATACAGAAAAGAATGCTTAAAATTTAGATGATTGTTGGATGACTTCCTAGCATGATCTGAGGCTTGCATTCCAGGATTTATGCATGATACCAAAAATTGTCCTTAGGATAATGCACAGAGCTCCTGTGCTCCAAGGCACTTCACTCATGTTAACTGGGTTCTTGAATCAAATATGGTTCAGGTGAAGTGGTAATAACATTGTGAAGGATACATCTACTCTGTTGTGAATTGTTTTGCCATGTTAAGAATGAAAAATCTGTCAATAAATGGCTAATTTAATTAGTAGAACCAGTAAGAACAGGATCCCGTTTCAGAGGGCTATTGAACAGAAATGGAAAATCTTCTGAATGAAGGCTGGCATAGTTCCAGTGTTGCTACCTGCCAGGAGATAATGAAATGCAGTTAAAAATACTTCTATTGTTAAAGAAACACTGCAGCACAGCACCAGTATTTCAGTTTACAGAAAGGCTGATGTGTACATTACCATCAGGAATAACTGCTATTTTATGTAATCTCAGTAGCGTTATGTTAAGAGGAGCATTTAGAAAACATAGGAATTTTCCCCAAAGTGTTAACATGATTTTGGTGCTATGAACACTCATAAAACCTTCAGTGGGGTGAGAATGCCAGCAAAACCACTCTCTTCCCCCCAGAGAGGTGAGATTAACTAAAACTGTGAAGGGTGCAGACCTTTTAATTCCTGTTTCTACATTCCGCATTCTTGGGTGCCAAATGACTGGGTCTGCCAGCTATTCCCTTACTGTGTACGGTCTTAGTAGCAAAAACCAACTATAGAATATTTTAAGCATCTGTTCTGGAAAATTAAGAGGCTTCAGTTAGAAGACATTGCATTAATTTAGAATTCAAGTAGACGTCGTAATGTCCTTGATCAAGATAGCTATGACAGAGGACATCTTTTTCTTAATTTATTGGGAGTTTAGCTGTTTACAGTTACATTTCTGATTTGGTGATTTTTGGGGTTTTTTTAAAGCACATATGGTCTCCATGTACAATTGACAGATTTCCTCCTTCTCCTCCCATCCCAATTCACTTCATGCACATCCATGGCAGATAAAACAGTTTGTAGTTTTTTGTTTGCTGTAGCAGTTTTCCAGCCAACATTTTGCGGAGCAGCTGTGTGCCTTCAGCGTCTTGTGTCAGCCCCAGGAAATCCTGTGAAGGGCTTTGGCACTTCCTACGGGTGATGTTAAACCTTGCCCAATCTGCAGGTAATCTGTAGCAGGAACTGGTCCACTGCAGATGCCAGGGAAGGCCTGGGCTCTGGCACAGCAGTCAGTAGTGTGAGCATGCAGCAGCAGGGCCCTTCCATGGCTTGGGCTGGATTGGTAAAGTTGTAGGCACAGGGTTAAAGGAAGTGGGGGCTTTTTCCCCCCCTCCCTCTTTTCAGAACCTATGAGACCGCATCTGGTGTGGCCTGTCAGGTGTAAGAGAGGAAAAATTAACTGTCAGAGATTTTTTCAGTCACTGCTGGAAAAACTGGGTGCCTTAAATGCAGATCTTGTTCTGCTTAGGTTATATAGGTTTTGCTTTAAGTTCAGAAATCTGAGTCTGAAATGCACATTGGATTTGTCTGAAGAAGTTGGTTTTTGTTCCATAGCTTTGCTTTCTTTGTCTTGGTGTTTCTCATCAGTTGGATTATGAGGACCCCTTTGCAGAGGGACTGTTGCATTTATGAGGTTAATTGCCTATCCTGAGGGCTGCTGGGGAAGGTGGTCATTGCTGTGGCTGATTTGCAATTATCCTGCAAAGCTCCTTTCTGCTGTGTTTTTCTGTGATGTTATGCTGACTATTCCTGGTTGGTCTTCTCTGGCTCTGCCAGCTGGTTCACAGTGACTCTATTGCCACATGTTCATTCTTCAGGGTGGAATAAAATTAAAATTCTTTAGGTGAAGCTGGAGGATTTGCATCTTATTCATCTTTTCTCAAGTCTTTTTGTTTAAAAGCTTCTATCGTTGTTGTGTTTCTTAGCATCACTAGTATGGTCTGTGGAGGTTTCAGGTCACTTCTCCACACCTGAAGGGATTAGCACATCCCAGGCTGCTCTCGGAAACTATGTCCTCAGTTCAGAACAACTTTCTGCATTTCGATCCTTGCAAGAGATGCCTATATATGAACTAGTTACTAGAGGTTCTCTTTATTGATTGTGATGAAAATAGTCTTTTCTAGGGTGTCATTCAGCTGGTGAGAGAAACTGCATACCTCAGTGGGGAGCATTTGGTGACAGTCATGGGTTCAAACATCTGTATTTGATCAGATGTCATCCCAAAAGAACTAGTCCTGGGTGTTCAGTTTGTTGGTTTGGCTTTTGTGAGCCCTTAAATAGGTCGCTGAATGGGTGATGAAGATACTCAGATAAAGAGAATGTCTTTCAACTTGACCGTTCTGTTTTCCATTGAGGAAATACTGAAGCATGTAGCAAGAATTCTCAGATAAGACTTTGACTGGCCTTCATCCTAGTCTTAATGATCTCTTAAAAGTCAGTGCTGCTGAAGCATATGAATCTAAACTGTGATGGCACACCAGAGACACCTATTACAAGAAAGCATTTCTGATATATAAAATAGCATGTTTTGTTCTGATACATACATATATATATATGTAGCCAAAAATTAACTGAAAACAGCATTTCATGTATGGGAAGACTTAGAAAAAAAACTATATGATCTGTTGCAGTACTCAAACTGATTTAGTGGTTTCTCATTATTAGGGGAGGGAAAGAACAAAATGCTAGTATAGTTATTTGAACATTAAAACCATAACTAAAGGGATCTTCTGTGCAATAAATAAACATTTTCTAATTTCAGTTTACTTTAGCACCCTGAAAAAGTACTTTCTCTCCTACTCCAGGGAACTTTTTAAAGTCAGGACCTAACAAAAAAAATACTTTCTCTTTTTACAGTATATTCACTCATCAGGCATAATTCACAGGGTAAGTGGAAAAACATTAAAGATGTCTATACTTTGAAAATGTGAGTGATGTTTGTGTATAAGCATGCTTATAAATATGCCTGAAATTCCGTTTATAGGTTCTCTCTGTTGGTGCCTTTTGTTTCTTCTTCAGTGGGAACAAAAGGTGGCACGGCTATGTCAGTGTAAGCTGGGCACTCAAGTTGCATTGAATACAGCTTAGATTTGGGCTTCCTAAATTACTCTGTGAAGTTAAGTTGTAAGTCCCCACAAGAGCAAATAGTGTCTAAATTGAGATGGATAAGAGTTTTTTCTGTATTTTTTTAAAATGAAGATTAAACTTAAAAACAGTATTTAGGTTTTTTTTAAACATTGTGTTAGTGTTCATAGTTTTGGGGGAACCGTAGAAACTGAAAAAATTGTCCAAAATTACAGAACCTTGAGAACCTCAATTTTTTTCTGAGAGAAATTAAACATTTGATTCTTTTTGAATCCTGTCTCTGTATAAAGTCCACTTAAAATCACTTCTGCACTGTGAAGAAGGAGTTCTGAATGATGCCGTTGTGGTACCAAGCAGCATATCTTCCTCCAAAACTGCATTAGAACAGAAATTGTCCATTTTTAATAAAGTATCAGGAGCACCACAGAAATTGCACATTGTATAATAATTTTAAGCTGGACATGGAAACTACGCAAACTGACAAAATAATGTAAGATATTTATATTTTTATATTTGCAACTGCTGGGATCGTGGGCTAAACTTACCATTGCTTAGTCGTATTCCAAGGTCCCTCTCGATGACCCTGGAGCTCCTTGTTTTCATTGTGGCTTTTTGCCCCAAACTGTTTCTCTCCAAGTTCCCTCTGATCTTTAAACATCTTTGTATAAAACAGGTGGATCCCTGTTAAAAAGTTCAGAGAGAAGATACTTCTAAAGATCTTGTGTTAGAGTGTATCAAACAAAGGTTTGAAAAAGCTGAAGAAAACGGTATTTCTAACTATGTATGTCTGAGTCACTGATGTTGCAATATCGTCTTAGTACTTGCCGGTACTCTTCCGTTTGTAAACTTTACAGCTGTGGAAGATCATAAGAAGTCCCTAAGGTGGCTTAAGAGACTTAAGGAAATATTTTTCATGTTGCGATTTTATTGACTTTCTTAGGAAATTGATTTTTCCACGGAAGAGAGCATAGGGTTTTATGTAATATCTTGTTTGATTCCTTCAGTATTCCGTCTGAGTCTATCAGGATAAGAAATCTTAAAAATGCATGTTTTGATATGCAACATGTACCGTCCAGCACTATACATGTAAATTTTTAACCGTGTGGTGTTAGTATTAAATGCAATAGATTTATGTCCAAACCCCACTCATAGAAAAATGAGTTAATTCCTTCAGTGGCAAGTATTTTCCTGACTTCTAGCTGGAAAAAAAAAAAAAAAAAAAGATTTTTCTTGGGGGGAAAATATACTGGAAAAAATCCAAACATATGCAAGTTTGTGTCCTTGTTTGTGTTATTTATGACATCATTTTACCTGTTGCTGTTCAAAATAGTTACATAAAAGCTATAAAACCAGAAAGAAAGAAGGAAAGAAAGCAAAAAAGAGGACTTTGTTGTTATTCTGTAAAACAAAAAGAAAAATAACATTCATTTAAAATTTGGTTGCAGGATCTAAAGCCTGGAAACTTGGCAGTAAATGAAGACTGTGAATTGAAGGTAAGTTATGTTTATTTGAAAGAAACAGTCAGATGTGTTAGAAGACAGAAGACAACAGGTACAGCAGCTGTAGACATGCTGGCTGGTTTCAGTGTTGGGCCAGGCTTTTTGCTCTTGCATCACGATTGGCCTGTACATCTTCACAAAACAACAGGGAATTTGAATGGGGGCTTTTGTGTCCTGATGTGTAAGAATACATCAGATCTTATGGCCAAGGTTTCCTCCCTAAAAGAGACGTAAGAGTTTATTGGAGTGATTTGGTTATGTGGGAATTTCAGCTTTGAATAAATAAAAAAAGTCTCATTCTACAGCCTGGAAGATACAGAAGATCAAAGGTTGTGAAGAACACCATTTAACTGAATAAAATAAAAGGTGATGCAAAACACTACAAAAGTGGTTGTTAGCATACAACATACAAACCATATACTTGCATGTAGCCATTGTAATACAACTTTTTGGTCTTTGGAGACTGACCTGAATGTTCCGGGGTCCTGTGATGTTTTCCTATCTAACACAAAAAGCCATTGACTCTTCCTGGCTTGTAGGTGGCCAAATGGTGAGTGTATCCCAGGGTGATAGGAAAAGAAGAGAATCTAGAAAAAGCAGTCTTATATGGTTGTCTTCCCCCACACCCCAGCTGTACAATTATATTTTGAGATGCAGGCCAGGTCTAAGACATTCTTTCATGATACAGTCTCCTGATCTGTATCTACTTACTTAACACATTTTTTTCTGCACGCTCTCAAAGTCAGTTTATGCAGGCACAGGATCACATTGCCAGGGATAGTTCAACCATTTTCCCCCATGTCTGTGCACTCAGCAGCTTCCCTTGCATCAGCTCCAGTGATGATGAGGCTGTAGGCAAGTTGGAACAATTCCTTGAATGGGTAATTAATTAGTAGGCTATCAGTCTTATTTTTCACAATGAGCTTTCTGGCTCCCTCATCTGATGCTCTCAACTCCTACATGGGTATCAGAAAAGTGACAGTGAAGGGTGCCTGAGGGGAAATCACTGCCCTTTCTGTAGTCTTAAAGTTCCAAGTTATTTTTGTTACTGTTACTGAAGCAAGTTAGGTACGTTAAGTTTGCTGAGTCAAAGGGGAGCTATCCTTGAAGAGCTGAGGGGAGTTGGCTCATTCTTTCATAATTTACAAATTATAAAAAGGATTTTCAAACTTGCTCTGAAAATTGCTGTGGAAGTTCCAGCAGAAAAGTTGAAGATTAGAGAGTGAGAATAAAGTTTTATGTGAAGATAGTTGGCGAAATGGTACTAGGTTAATATTAAGTACAAATAGGATACGCTTGTTCCTGAGCTTAATGAACATGTAAATGAAAATAAATCATGAAGTTGAAACATAATACACAAAAATTCTTCCTGTTGTTTTCTACTTTTACAAATCTACAAAACCAAATTGTATTTTAGCTGTTTCCAACTCTACATGTCAAAAGCCTTGGTAGATAAAATGCCTAAAAATCTGTAACAGAATAGACCATACCACATCTGGCTTTGAGCTGTTACATAAAATTTTTTTCTTTTTCTTCCACTCTCCCTGCTATCTTACTGGGAAAATGTAGTGTGTGCTGAATATGTAGAATATGTAGAATAAATTGGAAAGCCATATATAAAAGTGTATTTTGCCACTACAAATGTTTTGAGTCTAGTAAATCTTCAGTACCCAAAGAATCAGCCATAATCAAGTGCTTTTAACTGGTATGAATAAAAATGTCTCCCTTTGCATTCTATTCCAGTTTTTAAATTGATTGATAATCAGCAGTTAGGAGGAAAACATGGAAATGATACTTCAAGTATGGCCATAAAGATAAGCCATAACATTTTGCAGTCTTGATTTTTGAATGAAAATATAATTTTCCTCTTTGTTAGTGCCAGGGAATGATGAAACTATCCTGAAATATTTTAGAATGTTGAACTGCAGAGAGCATTACAAAAAGATGACTCTTGGTATAGGAATGCCCAGGTATCTCTAGTAAAAAATCCTGCCCTGTCAATAAACACGTGCAGCCTGATTCACATGGCAACCTGTGGCTGTTCCTGCAAACCTTCATATTTAGTTGTCTGTGTGTGGCCATGATTTATCTTCAATAGAACTTTATTTACCCAAGCCTCCTACTTCTTGTTAGAAGCATGAACTTTCCGATAAGTACAAACAGGTTGTCGTTCCAGGAGTGGAATTTTCTTGCTGTTGGCTGCATCTTTTGATGGTCCATACAGGTGGGCCTTCTTAAGGCAAATTTTGAAGAGGTTGACAAAAGGCTGTAACATTCATTTTTAATCTTGCTGCTGTACACTTTGCTATATCTAGAGAGAAATATCTGAGAACCTTAGAAATAAGCTGAATTGTGCATAGCACTTTAAAAAAATTGCACTGATCTTGCATTTTTTACAAAAGGTTTTTCTGTAGTTGATGCTGGAGGTTGGAGAAGACTTGGTTGGGACTAAGGGATTGTAATTCTCTACTCTTGTTGCAGATTTTCAGTGTGACCTAGAGGAAGTCTTCCCTTGTATGAGTTACTCATAAAGTAAAAATAACAATACCTTCTTACTTCAGAATTTTGTTGGAACACACTCTTGAATAATTGTGCCACCTGGGATACGAGAGCAATGGACACTGTCTAAAATGGGTGCTGTTCTTTTAGCTGTAACTTGATACAATGGTGACTGTGGTCAGGGAATTTTTTGCATTGAATGTGTCCAGTATCTTTTTAATTATTAAGTGAATAATTTATTATTTTCTTTACTGGTCTTACAACTTTTGATGATGCTGTAGGAGTATGTAACTTGAAAAATAGTTATTCAAACCTGTGTGCTACCTCTGTCTTGATTTTTAAAATGAGAACAAGACACTTCAATGAGAAAAAGATACAAAAATAAACTAATCTCTGCAGATTGCTCCATTTTTTTTTTCTACAGTTGTAAAGAACTGTTTGAACTAGATAACAAGCTGTCTAGTCTGAATGTTCCTTGTGCTTCCACTACAGATCCTGGATTTTGGATTGGCAAGGCATACAGACAGTGAGATGACTGGCTATGTGGTTACAAGGTGGTATAGAGCCCCAGAGGTCATACTCAACTGGATGCATTATACTCAGACAGGTCAGTGTCTCTAGAAGTATCTTAACAGAGCTAAGGCATTCACCGAATCAGGTGATATATAAACAAGACTTTGTTTCTGAAATTAATTAGAAATTGGACGTGGAAATGACAATATAATTTTGCAAAATTTCCTTGTAGATAAATTGCAGGTAATCATGTGGTGGTGAGTTTAGGGGTTTTTTATATATGTTTTCTGAGAGTAACAGAAAGTGCCAAGGTGATTAGAAAAAAATTATTTAAATTATACAGATGTGACGGTCTGGTCTCTGTTCTTGTGTTCCTGTAAAGGTGTGCTGATTTTCACGCAGACAGGGGAAAATGACAAATGGAGGGAATTCAAATAACACTAAGATAACTATGGAAGTTTTTAAAGCATTGAAAATTTCCTTCCCATGTGCATATGCCCATTACTGAGAAACTCCTTCTGCACATTATGAGAGTGTCTCCAGTTTGCTCAGTAGGAAGTCTGGTAGTTTTACTTGTGCTGTTCATCATACTTGGCAAGACACACATTTATTTTATAACAGGCTATAAAGGTAATTTTTATACTTCCTTAAAATATGTTTTAAATTAAATTTTATGCACATTTAAATGGACAAGTTAATGTGCCTCTTGGTCTTTTTTTCAGTTGACATCTGGTCTGTGGGCTGTATAATGGCTGAGATGATAACAGGGAGACCTCTGTTCAAGGGAAATGATCGTATCCTTCAGTGAATTTATGATACTGATGTAAGAAAATTATGAGAGGTTCTTATGTCATACAGTAAGTGTTCAAAAACTGATGAGTATAAATTGATATTAATAGTAAAATTGCTTGCACCTTTCTCATTAAATCATTATTTCATATCTGTACCACTTTTGCACACCTGCCAATTAAAATTTGTATTACTAATTTTTTTCAGTAGAAGTGATCTTTGAGTCACATCTCAAATCATCAAGTAAAAGGCTCTGTGATAGTAGAAAAGCCATGTTTATTTTTTTTAGTGCGTGCAATACATGTGTTGATTGTTCAGCTACTCTAATACTTTTGGACTGATTTTTGTCCAAAAATACAGAACAGGCCTGATAATATTAGAAAATTTTGCAGATGATTCAATTATGTGTTCTCAAATTATAGGATATTTTCTCTGCCTTTTCTAAGAAAAATGGAAAACTTTCATCTTTTATAAATCTTCTGTTCAGTCATTGAATTAAGATTTTTGCATTATTCTCCAACAGCAAAGAACTGCATTATTTTTGCATGATGCTTAGTTTTCTCATGGTGAAAGAATTTGTTCCTTATTTCTGGTATTCAGATCTGGACCAGCTCACAGAAATAATGAAAATAACAGGTACACCAGCTCAAGATTTTGTTCAAAAATTGCAGAGTCAGGATGTGAGTATTCCGCTTTGTCAGTCGGTTTTACATGTGTTAATTTTACTTTAAGCCATGCTGAACTTCAAAGTTCTTAGACAGGCTGAGATAATATGTATTGACTGCTGATATGGTCCCTGATGGTCCCTCTCTGCCTTGAAATGCTTTGTGCACCCACAATAGCTACTGAAGATGGGGGGTGAAACAACAGAAAATTATCAGAACATTATTTAAATATTTCAAGATTCCAGTGTTTACCATATAAACAGCTGAGCTGATACATTGCAACTTTTATTGTAAAGGTACTGAAAGTATGAAGATATTCAGAAAACCCAGTTGTTTGCAAATGTCTCTTTCCTGTTCTTATGTTGGTGTCCTTCTAGAATCCTGAAGCCCTTACTATAAAGTACCTAAATTTATTCATTAGACTAACTGTACAATTTAAATATTAAGGAATTACTGTATAAGGTTCACTTCTAGAGACTGCTGTAAACTCGCTATGACAGTCTTTCAAATAATTCATACATATTTATTTGAATAACTATATTACAAATGGAGGACTAATAATTAAAGCTTTGCATTGTAATTTCTAAATCATGGTTTTTAGGCTTGATTTTTAAAAAAAATTCCATTCAGGAAGAAAGTGAATATCATCAGAAAAAATGCATTTGTACAATGTGCTGTCAAAATATTGTTGAGTTACCTATTAAGCATACAGTTAATGCTGTCACATTACGAAGGTAGCAAAGATCTAATTTAATATCCATGTTTCTTTTAAGGCAAAAAACTATATCAAAAGTCTCCCAAAAGTCCAGAAGAAAGATTTTGCGTCTATCTTGAAGTATGCAAATCCTTTGGGTAAGACCATTTGTGTGGATGTTCACAGCTTGTTCTTGTGTTTGCATTGGAGGCAGCTCCAGTATCAGTCCTGTGACAGGTGATGTGATGGTTCTTGTGTTATTCTGTTTCTTGCTTTCCATAATTCATAGTTTTGATCATAGCAACTGAACTTTGCCAGGTTTAAACCCTGCCAGGAATCAGTTGCTTCTTAGAAGCATCAAAAAAAAGAAGTATTCTGTGGTTTGGGTTTCAATCTAGCACCTGCTTATTGGTTTTACTTGAGCAGTTTTCTTGAGAGCCCTCGCAGATTAAGTATATGTAATAAAATTTTCTCTGTACTGTATTTGAACTATAATTCTGAAGGCTCAATCTGATCTGCAGTTGAAATACAAGAAAATGGAAAGCTGACATTTAGTAATGGAATTAATACATCCTGAGAAACATCTGTGCATTCCTGAGAAGCACTGGCTTGGATCTGATAGATATAAACAGCCAGAAGAGCATACCAAGTGTGCATAACTGTGACATGACCTGAGGCAGCCAGAGCTCTGAAATGACTGTCTCTAAGCATTATCAATTCCCCAATGACCTAAACACTCACAAAGCCAGTTGTAATAGAATATTAATTAGGATAATGGAATTTTCTCAATTTAAGAAGTTAAAATTTTCGGTTCAGATACAGTAGAAATAAATCTGATTAATAAACAGCTTACTCTTACTGCATGGTTAGTTCAGTGACCTTCTCAGCTACAGCAAGCTACACATTTCGATTTAGTTTTCAGGATGTCTCTCCTTATCATTTTTGTTGCCATCTGGCTGCTTCTGGTCTGGGATAGGAGTTTAAAGAGAATATATAACATGGCAAGCAAGAGTTGACCCATCCTGTCCCACCCTTCTGCCTCTACTTCCTTTCAGCTGCTCCAAACACAAGAACATCCTTTCAGGATAGAAAAACAGAAAATAAGCAAATTGTTCATCATACCTGTTTACACTAGTCCATTTTGACAGTCTAGCAATGGACCTGATCCAAAATCCACAGGAACAAAACACACGAAATTTTAATGGATTGTTTTGGCTGAGTTTAAACCACATAGCAGATAAAGTGAGCTCAGATTCTGAGCATGGACAACTGACTCGTCTTCTTGAACTTCAGAGTATAATTGGGTTTGGATTTGGTGACACAGAACGCAGTTCTTGTTAGCTGTTCAGCTGTTCATTCAGCTGCTGTCAGGGGGTGATGTACCTTAGAACCACAATGAGTGGCAGTGATTAAAGACACCTGGGAAAGCTCCAAGCACAGTGGTCCTGGAGCCAGAAGCTGAGTCATTAGCCGAGATGTTTTCTGTATTGCATACAGAAGCAACAAAACACCTCTGCATTACATCGGGCTTTGTACGCATTCCAGCTTGCTCACAACACTGTCATGCAAGGGGACTGCACTGGCTATAAATGGACACCCAGTGATTCTGCTTTATAACTCCATGTATTTATTTGAAATACCTCCAGGGCAATATTACTGTGTACAAGTGGAATCGGATGCATGATTTGAATACACTGTTGGTTTTCTGTGCAATAGCTGTAAACCTTTTGGAGAAGATGCTGGTGCTGGATGCAGAGAAGCGAGTCACGGCAGCTGAGGCTTTGATGCATCCTTACTTTGAACCAATTCATGATCCTGAGGAAGAAATTGAAGCTGAGAAATACGATGACACGTTTGATAACATGGATCTTCCACTAGATGAGTGGAAGTGTGAGTGTAATTTTGTGATGTTTTCAAAACTAACCAGATTGAAAGGCCATGCAAAAAAAATAAAAATGTTCCCATTTACAAATTAACTTCTCTGCTTTTGATTGAACAGAGTAAATAGACAGCATTAAGAAAAAGAAATGCTACTGATAAGCCAGTGTTCCTCTTATCAAGTCTTTGTGTAAGGATCTCCAAAGATTTCTTCTCTGCTTCCTAACAGAGGCTGTCCTCCATTTCCTGTTTCTGTCCTCCCATCTTCTGCAACATAGAAAAGAAACCATTTCTGTAATGTGCCTTCCAGTGGATAGGGCAGGTGAACAGATTGACTGTTGCCTCTATAGGACTGCAGTGGTTGCTGGCCTTAAAGTTAGATTCTCTGAGAGAGAAAAAACGTATCTGTGTCAGCAGAGATTTAAGTCTAATCTTATTTTCATCTAAGGTCAGAGGTTTGTAGTTTTGCTTTTAAGTGAGGACCTGACTTTTAAATCTAATGTGCTCAGTAGCTCTTGCTGAGAATATTACCCACTATGCTCAAAAGTCAGTGCTCACATCCCTTTGAAAGCACCTGTACCATTTCAGTATTGGGCTACTTTTTCAAATCTGAAATGGTGAAAAAAATGATCCTTGATTCCCTTACTTTTTTACTCTTCCTCTCTTTTTGCCTGAAGAGGTCTCTCTCTTCCTGAGCTAGATCACAGCCCAACCATGCTGAAGTTGTACCTTGCTCATTCATGTTTGTGCAGCTCCTTTTCTGGTTAGACCATACCAATGCTATGTCTGTTCTGTTGTTTTGCAGGCATTACATATAAAGAGATATTGAACTTCAAGCCACCACAGACATCGGACTCAAAGGAGACAGCAGTGTAATTGTATGGCTCAGTATTTTCAGAACTCTGAGGAAGGCAGAAAAGTTGTAAATGTTTGTGACATTTCAGGTGTATAAAACCTTTTATTTATAAACTCTATGTAACCTGTTTCATCTGCACTGTAAGAAAGAGCAACGTCCTTTACTCTGCGTGTGGAAGTTGGTGCCTTTGGGAGTATCACTTCAGAAATATCCAGAAACTTATTTCTGCCTACAGCTTCTTCCTTCTGCACTAAAGGACTCAGACTGCAATAACCTGGTGCTGTCATCAAAAGAGCAGGACTAATTCTTCAACTCAGAGATCAGAAGAGTACAAGTTACCACCCCAAGCAAGCTGGAAACAGAGTATGTCAGAGACGTGCTGGGAGTGCTCTCCAAGGCCACTCAACCGTCTTGAATGCAAGAAGTATTCATGTGACTTCCTCTGGAATATTTCACTTTGCTGAGATGCCTGGGAAGGCTAATGATCTTCTGTTACCTCAGGTACTGCAGTGGGTAGCAGAGACACAGCCCAAGTGAATGCCTGCCTCACCTGTCTTGTGTGAGTGGAAGAGAACCTCAGAAGTGTCCCTGTCCTAGATTTTTTTCAAAGTAACCAGCGTAGCAGGACAAGATTTCATAAACTCGCTAGGTGAACAGTCACTGGATATATAATCACTGTATAATATTTTTCTTTAAATACAGTGCATTTTCTTTGTATAGTAGACTAGGGATCAAGGATTTCCAGGGAGGAATCCTTCAGATTTTCTAAAATTTTGTAAGCTCTCTAACATCTTAGTATTGAAATTATCTCAGACAATATACTGGTTATAGAATCAGCAGTGCTGATTTTAAAAATAAAGCTGCATGTGGGTCACTGTATAGAAAATGAAATGAGGACCAAAATGACACACTGCAGCTTTTTTCAGGAATACCTGCAGCAAGCTGTTCTTTTTGCAGTGTACAAAGCTGTTACCGGGTAAAGAATAATAATTATTCCTATATTTTACCCTTTTGAACTCATCTTACTTGGAAAAACCTTCAGACCCTCTATTGAGAGGTACCTTAGCAGAAGGATGGGATAGATTGGTTAGATGCTTCATGAGTTCCTCTTACTGTCTTGTTACTGTATTTTCTGAGGTGCTTTGTTTGTAAGGGTGTCTGAGAGGTAGAAAAAAGGATTGACAAACCTTTGTGAAGAATTTCTGTGTGAAATTGCTTGTCTTTCTTAAAGGTAGTGTCTTTATAATTGACTGTTTGGTTGTGAGTTATTCCCAGTGTAATACACTGTGGTGTGTTACTACTGAGTGAAATGAATGTGAAAGAAGACATTTGATCTTAGCAGGTAGTAAATGGAAAAAAAGAAGAAATTACTTGGGGATTTTTTGCTTTAATATCCAATATAAACCATAAGTTTAATAAAGGCACAGTTACTCTTTCTTTCAATTAGTGTTTGAATTAAACACCTGTAAATATTAGCATTTGTTTAAAAATTGTGACGAGCATTGATTAGCTGAGGTGGAAGCCTAGAGAGACTAAATCATAACAGAAACCTGAAATTCATATATTTGACAAGTCATTGAAAACTACAGTTTCAGAAATGCGTGAAAAAAAGGGAGAGAACATGAATTGAATCAAAACGTTTTTCCAAACTACAGGTTCCTCACAGAGGAAGGCACACTTAAGAGTCATACCCATTTTGCACTATAGACTTCCTGCTTGGTCTACACTTCTATGTTAAATAGAAACTTTATTTTTTACAGAATAGATGTTTTCTCTTAGGATCATGCTCTGTGGTCCTCCTAAAAGTCATGGGAGAAAAGTGCCTATTGGAATCAGTGGTGTTGATTGACCCAGTTAATGGGAAATGAAAAATGTCTAACACTCACTTGAAAATGCTGCCCCTATATTTTAAATGGATTTCAGCACCCTAAATTGTAGAAAATGCCTAAAGTCTGGAGATAATGCAGATGGCTCAAATCTTAGTCAGACTCGGAGGGAGCATTTTTTTAATTGAAAAACTGCTTTACATTTTCTTCCTAAAGGCCAACACTTCAGTGGGTATTTCCACAAAGTCAAGCCCTAAAATCCTCCATTGGCTGAGGTGAACTTTGCCCTCTCTTAATTTTAACGTAGCATTGGAGAAGCAGCCAGCACACATGAGAAAGACATAAGAAGATAATGATAGTTTTTCTTGGTAGCGGAGAAATACAGAACTCTTACAGTAACTGAAGACCTTGATGCATATGTCAGCAAAGACAGAAGTACTGCTGTGCCGTCAGCAAATGGCAAAGGCAACATCAAGTTGGTCAAGAAGTTTCTCTGAAGAGATTGAATTCTGCAGAAATGGCTCCAAATGACAGTAGAGATCATTAAAAGAACTGTGAGGTGAAAGCAGAAATACTTTGCAGCAGAAGCAGCTGCTGCTCCAAAGGGAGAGACAACAGTTCCTATGTTTTTATTTGCTATTCCTACTGGTCCTAAGCAACTCAGGTATAAGAACCCAATTTCTGTTTGCCTTAAAAGAGAAATGTAAATACATTCTGCATGTATGTGAAATGTGTTGTGACAAATAAAGGTTGGGAGTTTGTTTTTTACACAATAATGGTCTTATTTTCTTCATATATATTCCCAAATGTATAGTCAGTACTGAAAATATTATTTTCGGTAAAGGGTACTGTATGAAGTAGGGTATGAAAGGGTATATATGAAAGGGTACTTACTAGTATTGTAGGTACATTTCATGTAATATTAGCTGCTGATGTAGTTTCTTTTGGAAGTTACTCAGACCACAGATGCTAATCTTTCTCTCATTTTCCAAACTTGGAGTTGCCACAGAGCTGCTCCGACTGTACTACTGCCACAAAATTATTTCTTAACAGCTTCTTGGATTTCACCAGGTATCTCTGCTTTGTTCTGAAGGACAGGATTTTGGTCCTTAAATGCAGTTGCATTTCTCAGTCTGATTTTAAAGGCAAAGTCAGATTGGTCATCAAACATTTACGTCTTTGAATTGGACAGGGAAGTTTGAGTTAACAGTGTTCCAGAAGGATATATGGGGCTCACATGTTCCCTGACTGTTTTAGAGCAAGATGTCCCCTTAAATATTAGTCTTTGTTGCATTGAAGGCTCACCAAATGTTGAATTTTGGTATGTGTTATTGTGGGCCAGATGTGGTTCACAACTTCCTTTCTTGATTATTTTCTCTCTTTTTAAATAGGGTATTACTGAGGTGCATGCTGATGTGCCCTGAAAAGTGTGCTCAGAAGATGCACATTGTTCTTGATTTGGAATTACTGGGCATATGAGCTGGGTGGGATTCTTTGAATTTCCTGCTTTCTGATCTGCTGTTCAAAAACAAACCAGATGCTTCTGGTCTGTTTCAGCTAAGGTTGTCAGAGAATGAAGCATCTGTTAGATGCTCTCATTCCCTGGATCTTGGTATAAAATAGCTATATATTTTGATGGTCCCTGCAGGTACCACAGAAAAGAATAGGGGCTCGAAACACCTGCTGTCTCTGCTGATTAATTCCACATCTCTGGCGTACACTGGGGGCAACTGGTTGTATAAGTCAAACAATACCAGACGCTGTTCCATGCACAGCCGCACTTAAAATCTCCTCCTAAGTCTTCATAAGAATTCAGAAGCCTGAGTTGGAGAAAGATCAAGGGAGGAGGACTTCCATCATACAGACACTCTTTGAAACTTCATGGACTACCACTTAATGAGCAGCTCTTGTGCACAGATCATTTGCAGCCTGTGGAATAGTAACATCTGAAAACTGCATTTTCACTTAGCAACCACCTGCGGCTCTGAGGCATGGGACTGATGTATGCTTTTCAGCTACCACGAACAGCATCCCACAAGGAGGTGAGTGGGGACAAGGAAAGTGTTTTAATGATTCATCATTTTTGTCTGCTTCTGTTTTGCTCTGTAATGGAAGCTCCTTTGTGCTTAACCTTGTTACTCTTCCAAGCAGGAGTTTTCTAGTTCACAGTCTTCATCAGTAAGCTACAAGGTGCGTTTTCCAGCAAAGGTAGAGTGATCCAGCCATGCAGCTCTTATATCTTCCACTGAAGCATTTTGAATATGCTGTTATCTTTGAGAAGCATAAGAGACTGCCGGTGAAACAAATGAAATGCAAGGAAAGAAATTGCTCAGGTCCTGTTTGAGAATGCTCTCAGTTTTGCCACGCAGTGTCCTGGGAGCATGTGCTCCTAGGGAGCAGGTAAAGTCTCCTGCTGTGTTTGCATGGTGCCAGTAGCTGTGAGGCTCTTGTGACACTCAAAATACCAACACAAGACTGCCACCTAATCCAGTTCAGTCTGATACTAATGGGAAATTCATTATTACTATAACATTATTATATCACAGCTGATAACAGTAAAATTGTACTGCTCGGAAAACCATGGGCATTTAGTCCACAGGGGCCTGGGCTATGGCTTTTTAGCTTTTTTTTAGGCATTTTTAAAGTCCCATTTATACATGGTAGTTCCTGCTGCCAAGTGGCACCACTTTGGCGTGTGCCCAGACATTTTGCTGTTCCTATGTAACTCCATACATTTTTGGGTTTGAGTCAAGTTTGACTTTTCTTTTTCCTAAAAATGATAGTGCACTACTGTAAGGAGAAAAAACACAGCCGAGAAATGTAATCAGAAAAACATTCACTCAAGTTTTCTCTAAAGCAATAGATCCAGCAAAGTGCTGCGGGCATGGTTCATTTACTATGGTTCATTACTCTGTGACATGGCCACAGAGCAGCCAACAGTGCCTGGAAAATTGTGCTCAGCCAAGCTGATGGGTGCATATGGCTGTCATCTCTTTTCAGTTCTCCAGCCATAAAAGAGTAACAATGCAGCCTTTGTGAAGCAGTTGTTTGGGAAAGCCTGATGGTGAGCTCTGCTGTAAGGGTTGTGAGAGCATCCGCAAGAGGTTACAAAGCTTGGCCTGCTGGGACTGGGGGCCAGCTCAGAGCTAGCGTAGCCAAGGGTGGCCCCTTTCCCGTAGTGACCTTGGGGAGAGGCTCCCAGGCACTGTGGGGCCAAACCCTGATGGGGGGAGCTGCTTCCAAGGCTCTTGCTGCAGCTCCTCACCACCCCACAGCCGTGTCCCTGGCCACGGGTCCCACCAAACCACCTCCGCTCACTGGCTGATGTCCCAGTCTGGCCTGTCCCCATCCCCAGGGACGTGCCCCACACCCAGGGCTGGGGTTGTCCCCAGTTGCCCCCTGCCATCTGCCCTGACCTAGATACAGTGGTTTACATGAAATTAGGGTCAAGTTGAAAAGATTTGTTGGCAGTGCTCCATAATAAATGGAATGAATACGTATTTCTGTGCCATTGGCAAAGCTGCTGTAAGTTGCTGTGAGTCTGCATTTGGACTAAGTGTCAGGACAACATCATTAATGAAGTTTTTCACACATACATTTGTGCAAAAGGTAATGATAGATAGGAAAGAAAATTACTGCAAGAGAGCACAGATTTCCTTTAAAGAAAGAAAAGACAATGCAGGAAGATTTTTTTTTTGGAGACATTACTAATATTGTAAATAAACAATCAGACTCATCAGAGAAGTAAAACCACAGCAGTGAGAATATTGTGAACGCTGAGATCGCGTCCTGCGTGCTGGCATAGTGGGAGGACTAAGTCACCAGGCATACAAATAAACTCCAGGTCTCATGTCACCTTATGACTTAATGGACTTTAAACATGACTCCCCATATGGCTCTCAAGCACTCTGGTAATGCTTTACATTCAGGTTCCTGAATTTTCAGAGCAGATGTGAAACTATGGCCTTACAAAAATGAGTGAATATTTGGAGACTCAATGACACGAGTGTGATTCTCTTAATGAACAGCTCACTATAACTGTAATTACTTTATCTACTCAATATTGCCATTGCAAGTCTTTAAAACAGAACATTAGCTATATTTCCTTGGATTTCTCAATGGGTTTTATGGCCTTTTATGCTTTATGGCTGGCTTAGTGGTTTTGATCACCTAGATTTGATATGATTAATGTTATGAACTTGCTGCATGTCTTCCAGCTTTTGAATTGCTTTCCATAACTAGTGTTTGGTATCATTAGAGTAATTTGAGACATAAATTATTTATGAACAGGGAAAATTCCCTTTTTGCTGTAACCTCAGATCTTAGCAGTGGGGTAAGCATGACTTCCCATGAGAAAATGCTCAGGAAAGGCTGAAGAGCTGAGCCGAGCAAGCAGAGAGCATCACTGTGTCCCAGACACTGGCTTGCCTTAATGTACCCAATTCATACCAGTGGATGCCTGAGGGCTCCCTTAGGGTTAATAAAATCTTCTCTGATATGGTGATGTGACATACATCACACATCCTTTGTGATCAACTCAGAGTTTTAAAGAAGACTAAATCTCTCTCTCTGCTTGTCCAGAAATGTTAGACCTTAGTAAACATGGGCATGGCAGTAGAGCTGGTTGTGAAGGGCTTCTACCACAAATGGTCCTTTTCTCTTGGAAAGGAGAAAAACAACTTGGAAGTAGGCAGAATTTGAAGCACTAATTCCCTTCATTTTTCTATGTTAGTTTTATTTACTCAGTGTTCTAACCAAGCAAATCAAATACTGCTAACCTGCAAAGAAAGAAGTAGCCAAGTGAATGTCCTCACATGTGTGGATATGGACCCAAGCTGGCTTCTCCCACCAGAGTGTTGGGACGGAATGGCTGTGTAAGGACTTCAGTAAGCACAGGGACAGAAGTTGTTTGTTCCTTTTAAAGACTGGCATATGCATCTGCAGCATCCCTTGCTGAAACCAAGATATTAGGATGAGGTTGCTTTATTGAGCCAACTCTATGGCAGGGAAAGTACCTCCCATATGAATGCTTTTTCAGTATCATGGACCAAAACCAAACATTTTATAGAACATCCTGAAAGATAATTCACCAAAAAGAGTGAAAGAGTGGCCTGTGTGTGTTGGCCACCTTTGCCAGTTTTGCTCACATAAAGGTCTGCCATGAGGCACTGACATCAATAGGATGTATTCTAACCCTCTGCATAAGCATAACAGGCAGAATCTTGGCTTTCAGGGTATAGTCATGGATTATGGAAACTGCATTTGCCTTCCTTGGGTACAGAACCTGTCTGTCAGTAGTTCCAGTACCTGTTTCATTTTGCTAGAATATCAGGGAGAAAAACGCTACTCAGTACGAAGAGAAACACATAGCATTTTCTCTGGATGTTTCTAAAAGTAGTTTTCTCTCTCACCAAACAATTCAAAGGTCTCCTGTCCTAATACATTTAACATTAGTAATGCTGTAGTAGAGATGTAGATGTGACAAGGCTTATGGGGAGTGGCTATAGCTTTTATCACTTTTATCAGACAGATGTAAGAGCAGAGGAAAAAAGCTAAGGAAGCTGTCAGACAAACATGCTCCTTTTATGGTGTGAAACTAGAGCTGCAATCACAAATCCTTTTTCTCTGCATGCTCCAGAGTCTAATTTCAAAATACCTTCCCCTCTAAACTATTTGCTCCTCTATGGTTTCCATAATGAAAGGAATTTCCTGTGGAGACAGTTATCAATCTTTGATCACTGCAACCAGCATGAAACCCTTGATACTATTTAGAGAATGATATGGATCCTAGGACCGAAAAAACCACCAGCCTCTCATGTCTAACCTTAAATTTAATTATTTCTCTGGTTGTGCCTCCCTGAGTTTCATATACTAATTAGAAGTAAACCATAGTTTTAGAGATCATTTAGGTACTGTTTGATTTTGAGCTATTTCTAAATTATTGCTCTACATTTTTTCTTATTTACTCAGCTCTTCTTGTTGCTTAGCTGTTTAGGATGAATTCACCCATTTCATTTCCCAGTAGCTCCACCAGAAGAAAACGGTTGCCCTGGAATGAAGGTAAAGGGCTGTGATGACCAAGTGACATAGCATTTCACAGGCAGGCCCCACAGTCTGCACCCAGATTAGCAAATGCGCGCTGAAGTCTCAGACCCTCTAATCCTGGCCTGCTGGCTCAGGGCCTCTGCCCAGGTATTGAAATCCAAATAGAGTTTAATCATTAGGGTGGAGACTCCTTTATCAGTGAATTTCTCGTTGAGATAGGGTAATAGAAACGAAATGTCTTTGATGTCAACAGAGGCAATGTGTGCAACACAAGCCACCACAGAGAAAGGGAAGGACCCCGCCATCTGCCCCGAGGCTCAGAGGAAAAGAAGACATTTTTTCTTCCCCATCTTTTTGTATAGCATATTGCATCTATGCTTTCTGTTTAAAGACTGATTTTATGATTTTGTTTAGTTGTTTTTTTTTTAATTGAATCCTCCCCCTTTGCAAGGGATTTAAAGTTTTTCATGAATATTGATGGAGCTGTCCCACAAAACAGACAGGAGGGGATGAAGTGGTTGATTCTGTAACTCTCAGGCCTGCTGTGGGAATGGTTGTGGCAATATGAATCTTCTTTGTAGGAATCTGCTGAAATTTTGCAGATTTTGCGGGCCCAGCATCACAGTGTTACAGGAAGGCACTATGCATTCACCATTAAAGTGCATATAAAAAGATTTAATAAGTATACAAGGTGCAGAATCTACTTACTTGTACAAAACTGTTCTAGATGTCTTCTCAGACAAAAAGACTTACACCCAGAGATACCATCCCTGTATGATAACAGAGAGAAAACCATAAAGTAGTGTCTGTGAAGCCATTATCACATTTGAAGTCTAGACCTGCCCATGATGATCCACCTAATGCCTGGCATGGACCTGCCAGTCGTCTGCCACAGTGCTGCGCTCCTGCTGTCTCTCGAATTTTTCACTCCTCACACAGAGGTGTGATTTGGCTAAGCATTTGTAGTCAAAACAGGTTACACAAAAGGCCGGTTGCTTCATTAATTGAACTTTGAAAAATGTTTTGAGTTCCTTGATGTATGAGGAATACTGAAGAAAATTAGATTAGTGGCAGCTGCAATAGCAAGTGTGTCTTTTGTCAGGATAGGAAGGTGCCTTAAAGGCTCCAAAAGACTCTCTTTTGTGGTCATCCTTGTCCAAAAGGTGTGTGTAAGGTAATATCTAAAATAGGGAGAGTTAAAAAAAATAAAATATTCGCACTGTCAGTGAGTACTCCTTAGCCTTTGAGCACATAGTTCATGGCACAGAACAGAAAAGAACTATTCCCATCAAATGTTTGTATAGCTGTCGGGTAAGAACTAAATATCATACCCTGACACACTGATTTGTGAAGCAGTTACTCTTGTAATTTGTAACTGCCACAGTTAAAAATATTTTTTCTCAGAATCCCAAGAAGTTTTTGAATATTGTTTTGTATGGAGTTTATTATGCACCTCTGTACTCGGATGAAAAAGTTTTTAAATGTTTTTAGTTAAAAAGCCCAAAATAATAAATCTCTTTCCAAAACTACATTAACATAGAAACCTAAAGCTAGGATTTATCAAATAAATGTATTTTCTTTGTGAAATTCTAAAATTCCATTCTACAGCCTTAAAAACAATATAAATCATGGTTTGGAGAGAAATTTGTAACAAAAAAAAAGCTGCCAGGATTCTAATGATAAGAATCCCAAATTCATGTCCAGGGTGTAAATTTGACTATTTCTTGAAAAGTCTTTGGTTTCACCAAAAACATTTGCAACAGGAACATTTGCTTTCATTATTTATATTTAACTACATATTCAGTGTCTGGAATGAGATTACATTTTACCATCAAGGTGTGCCAGAGTATGTTTACACTGGTTATGAGGAAATATTTCTTCATGGAAAGGATTATCAGGCATTGGAACAGGCTGCCCAGGAAAGTAGTTGAGTCACATTCCCTGGGAATATTCGAAAGATGTGTAGATGTGACATTTAGGGATGTGGTGTAGTGGGATTTTGCAGTGTTAGGTTTATGGCTGGACTTGGTGGTCTTAAAGATTTTTTCCAACCTAAACGATTTAATGAATCTATGACATTATTCAAGAAACAAAATTATGTAAATGTGAGAGGGAATCTTGCCTAGAGAAGATTTGGACGTAATATCTAATTCGGATATTTGAAGCACATCTATGTATTTGTGAAACGTTACAGAAATTATTTAAATTTTGCTTATTCAACAAAGTATTAAGGCTGAAGTTTGCCTTTTAAACAGGGGCATCAGGTCTGCTGCTTCCCATGGTGTTAAAGTGAAGCATGCCTGGCCTGCCATGTGTTGTGAAAATGTCAGATGCCAAGAGCATTTCCTGCGGGTGGCTGGGATACATAGAAGTTAAATGCAAAATACTGCCAAGCGACTTAAAAGGGATGGGCTCCAGGCGTGCTGGAGTCAGCAGAGCACTCTCCCGGGGTTTTACTTGCTTAACTGATAGAGCTATCTCTAGTGGCAGCTAGAAGCCAGACACAATTTTGAAGACTTAATGTGTTTCTGTCTTATCTTGATGATCAGTAGTTGGCTACAGACCACAGACAAAGAAAGACTCGGGACGGGGAATAGACAAGGTGACGATGTTTACTTTCTCAATGGACTACGAGAAGTTGGTATGTAATGTTTACTTGTAGCCCAAACAGCTGTTGCCCTGTCTCCCTATGAAAGAGTTCCAGTCTACTCCTATTCACTTCTGTTCACAGAGGTTTAGAAACAATTCAGTAAGCTCTGTGTTTAACTTCACTTTTTATTTCATTTGGAGCTGTTTGTGACAGACAATACATGACAGGGGACTCAGCTATGATAGAAATTTCATAGAGGGAAAACCAGCACCAGCCCAGTTGCCAAAAGACTGCAAAAACTGCTCTTTTCTAAAAGAAAAGAGGAGCTTTTCTGTAGAGCAGAAATTGTGTCTGAAATACATGATACTCCATTTGTCAAATAGTCCTTCTTTCACAAAATTAAATCAAATCAAAACTAAATTGAAATTCAGTAAAACCGACTCAAGACTAAAAAGAAAGATAGGCAGTATTAGCAAAAGCAGCAAACCAATACCAACCAAGGAATAAAAATATCCTAAAACATTTAATTTTTTACCGGGGGAGGACAGAGAAGAGTGGCTATTACTGCTGGCTGTTTGTGGAAGGTGCTCATCTGGTACACAATCAATAGTGTAAAACCCTAAATTCAGACAGACTGTATTTTGCTCCCACCTGAAAGCCATTGTTTGGAATTTGCTTACCCCTGGAGCAAAACCAACAACACTATTGATCCTGCCATGGTTTTTATGGCTGAAAAACAAAATTCCACTTTCTTAACGACAACCATGCCAGCCTTTCCTTCCTCCTTTCAGCCGCCTTGAAAGCAAACAGCTTTACACAGCATTTAACCAGTGTGGTGTTCACCATAAGGCCCTGACGTGCAGCACACAGGACATGGTCTAAATGCAATTTTGTGAGTGTGCCACTAGTAAGTCAGTACTGGATTTCAGTTCTACCTCTAAAATCACTTTACACAAATTGTCCTGCTCTGCAGTGACAAAAATATTGCTGGGCAGGACCTCCAAAAGCTGAATGGGTCAATGAACATTGCAACGTCAAAACTCAGATTTGTATGCCTGTGTTAGCTGCTAGCTGATTAGCAAGTCACCTCATCTTCTTGTGTCCTTTTTTTGGTCCTGACTGACTTGGCCTACTTAGAAAATGCTAGGTACCCAGTTTTTGTATAGTATTCAGCACACTTGTGCTTTGAGTGATACTCTTGGGATCTGTGTGGATATTTACATGCCTCCTCCCCACTCTTGCAGCATCTAAACACTTCATATTTGAACACGTTTAACTCCAGCATCCCTCCAGCACTGTTAACCAGGACAATCTGTGTGTGCAGGAGTACAGTGCAGCAGGGTTAAAGATTCCAGAAGAAATGTGACAGAGTCAGAAACTGAGTTTGGGTCACCCAAAGCATTGGATTTCTCTTTCACTATTAGAACAAACTTTCCTCTCAGTTAATCAACTGCCGGTAAAAAGGGTGACACTGAGCATGCCAAAGCAGTGAGCCTGTAACAATTTCCACTACAGACTTATAAGGAAATACAATATTTCTGTCCTTTAAAAATTGAAGCAATGCTGAAGCCGTTGTCACAAATAAATTAATGAGGCCTTTTCAAAGGCATTCAAAGGCATCCATGACTCTATCTCTGCTGTTTTACAGATACCATATGTGGCCTAATTATTTTTTTAATAAAGCAAAGGAAATGTTATGAAGTAAATCCTGCCCTGCAGAGTAAAGATGTTAGTCCAGCAAAGCTTTCATCAGAGCAAGAACCACCTCTCCCCTGCCTCCTTTTGCCACTCGGGGTGCATGGTTACAAGCTTTGATCTTTGTCTGGGAGCCTTGCATCTCTGCAATTGACTCCAGATGAAAATTATTCCAGCCAAATACTGCAACAAATGTTCGGATTAAAACCAAAAATCCCTACATCTGCAAATTTGCTCTCAACCCCCTGCTTTCTTTGAAGAAAATGTCAATCCTGTTTCTCACTGGGCTCTGATGGGTGGCTCCTGCCTAATCTCTGTCTGTCTCCCTGGTAACAGTCAAAGAAGAGGACACAGAGGTGGGCAGGGAGCGAGCCTCCAGCCACTGTTCCTCTTATCGTGGTCCATCAGCAGGTGTCCCTTGCTCATATCCAGGAACAATAAATACAGCCTGTGGCTAAGGGAACCACCACACAGCTTTCTTCAGAAGTCTCAGAGAGCAGTAGCTGGACTCTAGATTTTGAGATCTCTAACTGTATGCAGGCACTGCAATTGCCATGATAGTTTGTCAAACTAATCTTTTTTCTCACTTTAGTCAGGAGTAGGATTGACACACTCTACAGACATATCTCACAACAATCAGAAATACCGAGCCACCAGCTTTTGTGCAATCTGGATGTTTAGTTGGTGTTGCAACAGTGAAACAGTTTACTGTGTTCACAAAATCAATCTGTGTGCATATTTTCTTGATTTTTTTCCCCACCATGAAACGAGCAGCTGAGTGTTTGCAAAAAAAAGGAGAATCTATGGCACAGCAACATGGGTGCCACAGGTTACACTTCTGCCAACATCTGACTGACCTGTAGCACTCTCCAAGCAATGGCAATCTACTCTGCATGTTCACTTTTAATAACTGTTCTGCAAGACTCCTGCTAAAAATTAAAATTATAAAGGCTTGCTGTCAAACCAAGTTCAAAGGTAACATCTGCTTATGAAGAACATCAAAATATTTGAGCCTGAACACAAGCACTTTCCCTTACTTAAAAGTGACCCATGAGTGTAGTGAAAAGGATGTCAAATTCCTCAGTAAATGATGACACTGAAAATGGCACAGGATAAGGAATTTGACCCACTTGAACCAACTCACTTCCAGAAGAGAATCAGAAGCCCCCGTAAATTATTCTCTTTCCTGACAGAAGACGACTATCAAAAATTACTGAATTATGGATAATGATCTGGCTTCAGATCCTTGGACCCAGTGCAGTCATGGGTGTCCAGCAAAGGCATTTAGGCACATTTTTCTCTTGAAACTGGTGACAATTCTTCAGCCCTCAAGTCTACAAAAGGCAGTTCTTCAAAAGCAAAGCAGCAAAAGGTAGTTGGATGCCTCTAAGACATAGCTGAGACTAAAAGAAACTCTAAAGCACAGCTCTGCAGTGGCTCATAAATGGCCTACTCCCTGGGAAGCCTGGCAGGAAACTGACTCAGGCAGTCACAATTACTCACAACTCACAATTATTTATTTCCAAGACAGCTCTTATGGAGACTAAGTTTGCCAGATAGGTATTAGCTCTTATTAGATGATCTTTGTCTCACACGATCTCGTGACACTTGCCTCTGTTCTGTCCATCCGTCGTGACTCACGAGACCTCTCAAATCAGCCCCGCTGGCTCACAAGCCAGCACACACCATTTTGGGTACAGCCAGAGCTTGGCCCAGCACAGGCCTGGCATGGGCCAGTTGTAAGGCACTGGTGAGAAGGGGCACAGCAACCCTCTCTTACTCTGTATTTTATACCATTTAGAAATCTGCATGTAATACCATGCTCCACATGCAAGAGAAAGGCTTTTTTCACCAGAGATCTTGCTACCTCCTTTCAGATAGCAATCAGATGAAAGAAGCATTACAGAAGAATACAATTAGAGACAGAGAGGAATTTGATTAATTTCATAAAATTACACAATGACTTGGTAAAAACATCAGCAATGTGGACAGGTGCAGAAGCCTGCTGGATAAGGGGGACACTCATCCACTCCAGTTTCACTCCAGTTGCTGAATGCCAAAGAGACACTGAAGTGAGACATCATTGTGTATGCAACCTCTCCAGAGCCTGTGTGAGCTGAGCTCTGCGCGTGGGGCAGAGGTGCCTCTGCACGGGAGGTGGAGCTCACGGTTTTGCTCTGGGCACAGGTGGGATCCAGACGGCACCAGGAGTTCAAAGGGCTGTGCAGTTGGCTTGGCCTGGACCTGCCTCTCCTTGGGTTAAGCAACTTTGTGAAGTCGTTTCACTGCAAAATGGTAGCAAGAGCAGCTGTGTGAAAGTGTGGCCTGCAGACTTACCTGCATAGATTTAGCAAGAATGGGACTTTTACTGACTTCTAGCAAGGCTCTAACTTCTTAATAAATCATGGAGCACCTGTCAAAGGGAATCTGTCGTCAGTACTAAGTCAGCATGGTTAGGTATTCAGTTCCTCTGCTTTGAGGTGAGATAACAGATACAGAGAAAACACATTTGCTGGGAAAAACACCATTCTGGCAACAAAGCATGAGAAGAAAACTGACAGTTGTTTCAAATACATTTTTAGTTCCTGGGACCTTGCATGCTGTCATTTTTTTCAACTTATTTAAACAGATACTGTAATTTTACCAGTAGCTTAGAGTAAAGAAGGTAGCTAAGGAGGAGTCAGTAGGGGCTTGCCTTTGGTTTCAAAGCTGCTAGGATTAATAACCTAACATTTAAGCATAAACATGTAAATTATATGTAATGCATTGTCTAAGTGTGCTGCATCTCCTTATTAGCACAAAAAGCTATGGTTTCTGAAAAAAAGTATTTCAATCAAGCGTCAGTAATACTAGATGATACACTATTATGAAC
Source organism: Rhagologus leucostigma (assembly GCA_013397725.1). Taxonomy (NCBI): domain Eukaryota; kingdom Metazoa; phylum Chordata; class Aves; order Passeriformes; genus Rhagologus; species Rhagologus leucostigma. The sequence goes on from VZTD01001028.1 coordinate 2,503,001, forward strand.
ATACTTACTTTAGCCTAATATCCAAGACAGATATTTTACAGTAAATCCACCTACATATTATTAATAGCTAAACATTTCTGCTAATAAATCATGTAACCAGATGTGGAAATAAAAATTAACACCCATAACTAATTGGAAAAAATGTTTTCATCAAATAAAAAATTCCCACAAAATGCTTTGTTTAGATCTTCAGCTTTTAAAACTCATAATCTGACTTTTCTATCCATAAGAGGTAAGCTATGCGTTACTCAGACCCTCTTTCATCTTAACTGGTTCCCAGCTTCTCTATAGCAAAGAGCTGTACTAACAGTGATGAGGTACTCATTTAGAATTCTGTTACTTCTAATGTAAGAAATTTAACACCCTTTTTTTGTGCTATGAACAGAAAAAGTACACATCTGGTATCATGTGCTTTCATACACCTTAATGTAATTATAATTTATTAATAAATAGCTGAAATGTTGCATTATTTGAGCAATTTTAAACGTAGGCAGCTTCATTCAAAATAATAAAAATGTTTAACTGCTTTTTTCCTGAATAAACACTGATAGCCACAACAGTGCTACAAATTCAATTCTGTATTTTCAGGTGTCTATCAAAATTAATAGAAGTTGGGACCTTTAGCATGTCACAGAATAGGAATTCAAATTTCCAGTCAAAATACTTGGTTAATAGCAGACGTCTGTCTCTTTTATAGTGCTTGACCAAAGAAAGTGCCTCTTCTACATTGTAAAACAGTGGAAGAGACATGGGCCATTAGCACAAGCAAAACATTTTCACTTGATAAGTCAATCTGGGCTGGTTTTTTCTGTCATGTCAGCAGTGTCTGAAAACAAAGGAGACACAGAAGCCCCAGGAGACAGCATGTCTGCCCAACCCTGTTTCTGGGGGATCTCTTAATTTGTTTTAGAAAGCGCATAGTGAACCTTCCAGGTGTCAAAATTTAATATGCTACATAGCATGCTGCAGCCACTGACACTGTGGGACATGCAAAAGGCTGTTCCAAATCAGTGTCCTTGGGGAACATACATCAATACTTTTTCTCCACCTCCCTGGCTGTCACAACAATCCCTTGATTAGGCAATAAGACCTGGTCTTGTCTCAAGTGATTTGATAAGCAGCTGATAACCAAAAGTTCATTAAGCTCTTGGGATATATAAGCCACAAGGTTTTCAGCAATCCTCTGCACTTGAGGGGTTTGACAGCTCCCTGTTCAGCAGCCCAAGAGCCACTGGAAGATGTTATTGACTGCAAAAATACTTGTTTTTGCTGTGAATGGTTTCCTAAGAATGGTAACAGGCTTGGACATCGGATTATCCACAAAATGTGTAGTGATACCCAAGGAGATGGGCATGTGCCACAAGATTGGATACTCTGAAATGAGACTTCCCAACCTGATGGGACACACGAGCATGGCAGAGGTTATCCAAAAATCCACCACCTGGCAGCACCTTGTACACACAGACTGTCACCCTCACGTGAGGACGTTCCTGTGCTCCCTGTTTGCACCCATCTGTTTAGATACGTAAGTATCACAGCACAGTACAAAACTCCAGCCTTTATTTGCCAGAACAGGAATGAAATCACATGCATGTTTATCGTAATCTGAAGGTGATCTCCACTTTTTCCAAAGTAATTCTGTTAGCTTTTTTGTATTCATGAGAAAAAAAAGTACTGGAAACTTGTTCAACTTTAGTTTGCCTTGGGAACAGGATTGGTGCTGTCAAAAGAGATAATGTTTTATTTTGTTACAGCTGAACTCTATTCTTATTCATTTAGGGTTGAAGCACCTACTGCGGATAGAATTGGGCTCATACTGAAGCTTTTCTCATGTTGTCATAAACGCATTTTTAAAATCATAACTAAATATTGTAAGCTCAGTCCGTACACAGACCGCTTGCATAATTTGCACAGCTGCTGCTTCTGGAATTATATTATTATTGAAGGATGTTAAATATCAGCAAAGATTATGTACTTTGCAGAGGAATCACTGTTGCAATAGTTTCTCTTATCACTGAGCTATCTGACTCAGCCCGGTATTTCCTCCGCCAACAGGTTTATCCACCCCTGTAGGAGCATGTGTGTTGCTGTCCGTGACAGCTGCGCGCCCGTGCTCCTGTGCCATGGACACCCCTGGCCTGCCAGCCTGGACTGTGACCGATTCCCTGGGGATGAGGACATGTGCCTGGCACCTCTTACTAAGGACTATAAATACTTGCACAAAGGTAGCTCAAAGATGGCAGAGGGGAGGGTGGCCGTATCCTGTGTTCTGGGAATCGAGGAGACACAAGGGACACTGTTGCCAGACATTCTGTGATTTTGTAATGGAGTCAGGTCTACCTTTACTGCTTCACGTGTTCGTGCAGACGGGTGGGACAGTGCCAGTGCTGGCAGTGCCCGCTGCAGCAGCCCTGCGGGGCTGTAAGTCAGCAGTGCAGCAGGCTGTGCTGTGATAGTGGAGGAAGGCAATTATCACCCAGCACAGCTGTGGGCAGTGTCATACCCACAGCAGCACACCGGGTTTGAGTTGTTTTGAGATCTCTTTATAGACTTAGCAATGGCCCTTATCACAGATAAATTTATGTATACAAGTTGGTCCTCAGATCAACTTAAGAAAGTCGGGATGATTTTACTGATTTTCCTTAAAGAAACATGAGCTATCATAGCATTAATGTACAAATCTTTAAATGCACTCACACTTACTAACTTCTGTGGAAAAGAGTAGGATTGAGTTGCTGCCAGCACACCCAAATTCATATATATTCACAGTCTTAGCACAGCTGAACCCAGAGTGACTGATAGAATCAGCCACCTAACCCCTTACCACCTACTATAGCTGTGTTAAAAATAATACTGCATTTTTTACTTTATTTGTTGCTGATAATTGATCTTGTCAGTCTGAACAATGGCTGAATGTGCATGGAAAATGAAACTCCTTTTCATCCCCAGCCATGTTTTCAGAGAAGTGTGTTGACTTTTTACCTATTATCATTGGCCCTGTCTTTGATGTGTATTTTCTCTGTCATCCCTGTGGTTAAACAGTGGGTTCTCAGCTTTGACAGCAGAAAATTAAAACAAATTATTCAAAAAGATAACAGTGAGACTTTGTAATTTCTTATCAGTCCTACCAAAGCCTACCTGCCAGACCTGCCCAGCAGTGGAGGAATTCTTTACACATAAAAGAGTTCTTGAAGTTTTCTGTGACAGTAACTTTGGTAAGTCCTTGCTAATGTAGCTGGTGTTAAAGAGACTAACAACTCTTCTTCTAAATGCTTTAAAAGTAGGATTACAATTAGTGACAGTTTCTGCAGGGATTTCAAAGGATTAAGAGTTTGGCTGCTAACTTAGCTTTAGGCTGGTTTTCAGAATATGTTCTTTCTAATCTAAATATAAGGAGGATTTATTGTGCATGAAAGATTTATTAATGATCTGGTTTCCAACCAAACAGCTATTCTGGTCTAGTTGGCTACAACATGCTTTATGGAAAATATTTCTGTCAAAAGCAGCCAAATAAGCAGGTTTACCTTTTATTAGCATTTAAACACAAAATAAAGCTTTGGGGTTTTACCAGTGTACAGTCTATCTTTGCTACTTTTGTGCATGAGATTTTTGTGATATCTAACTTACTGAAAAGGAGACTCAGAAAATCATATCAGTAAAAGGAATTCTTACCTCCTGTTGTCTTGTTGGAGGGATGAGTGGAGTTTGCCCTAGAGACTTCCTGGAAAGCCATTTGATGTCCGTGCAAAGACTTTTAAGTGACTTTGGCTAGTGTTAGACCAAGAAATAGAGAAAAATGTCACACTAAAAAGTGTTGGTGGAGTCAAGTGGGGTAGGTAAATGCCTATAATGAAAAGGGAATACCTAAAAGGGTGGTATCAGCAAGCTATTTTTGCCTAGGGATTCCACACATGGACAAGGTGAGTTCCAGGAAAATTGCTTGGGCAATTGCTGGGCAGCTTTGTGAATACACGAACAACACCAACAGCTTACAATATGTAATTACCCAAAGTCTGACGTAACACGGTGATGGTAAAAATAAATTACTCATGCTTGTGAGAATATTTTTTTCTAGTCACCTAATTCAATCAAAAAAACCCTTTACTACATAAAATTTATTTTTCAAAAATGTTTGAAACTTTAAACTGCTGCTGGAAAAGGCCTCACCATACTCTGTCAGCATAAACTATGAACATATTTTTAAGGAATATGTTTTGACTTGTAGTGTTTCTTTCTGCATTTGAGAAATGGAGTGACTTGCATTTCCTTTTGTTTTTGCCTTAGCAGTGAAAGTAAAGCTGTCCAAGAAGAGAACAGCGTCTGAGGACCAAGAGTATAACATTGAATGCCAGGTGGAATTCATTACCCAGGGCTCACTCTTGCCTTATGAAACTCAGAGTATGATACAACAATGGCTGCTAATTAATGAAAAATGTATAGAGAGGATGACTCCAACCCACCGTCCCATGGTGTATCTCCTTGTGGGGAATATTGAAGAGGGCATCATTTTAGTAAACCAGGTTTATCGCTGGCAGAGGAAGGACTCCCAGCTGACTTTGGCCACTCAGAAGTGGAGATACCATAAATGCTTGTAAATATTTATCACGTTATTTGTAAAAAGATGATTATACTTCTCATGCCGAACATATCATGTAAATAGGAATGTAATATAAGCTGAATGTAAAGCTTTAATTTCCTTTTAAATTGTGTTGTAAGTTGAACTCAAACCCCAGTGTTATCAGGGTTCCTTTTGGTAGTGTTACAGCTACTCTCATCCAGTTTGAACTTGGACAGCTCTGGATAATTGTTTCTTTGAGTCATGATTAAAAAAAATTGTAATATGTGCAAAAACCAGCAAAAACCAGTTTCAAATCCAGCTGACTACTTTTAATGTATTTGTCTATACCACCCACTCTACAATTTTCTCCAGTTACCTAAACCTTCCCTTGCCTAATATTTCATGAATCCACCTCATTTTCTCCCGTTGGAGTATTTTGAAAGGAGGCCGCCCTCTGCTGGTCGCCTTTGCCAGAATCAGAGTGGAATAAAGAGAAGAATAAGTAAGTGTAAACAAGGTATAGCTGGCCCCAATGGCAAGAAGATTTGGTTACTGGGTGTCATAAATCAGATCCCTGCTACTGAAAAGTCCCTTTTCATTTTCAGGCACATTACAAAGGTCAATGTATAAACTTTACCCATTCTCCAAAAGGTCTGCAGGGAACTAAAGGAGTCAAAATATTAAAAAAAGAAAACTTACAGTAGGAACATGATTAGCATCCTCGTGGTCGGTGCAATACACTGACATTAAAGACTACATGAAGATGGACAGAACTTGACAATTTTAGTTTTATAAATGTCTATAATAAACACAGTAACAGGTGGTAATACATAAATTAGAAACTATTTCAGTAATACAGGGTATTTTATTGTCACATTTTTTTGAAACAAGTACGGGGAAAGTTTATGGGCAGTAGATTTCTAGAATTGGCACCTGTAATGATCTGGGTTTCTGACACATTCCCCAAAAGCGCAGGTTTGTATCAGGTTATCAAATGTGATGACACCTGTTCCATCACTTTCTGCCGTGAACTGGGAAACTAGTAGAAACCGTGGAAAAAAAGGGTCAATAATCGAGGAAGCTGTGCACACACACATGCCGGCTGCCCCAGCCCGCCTCGGACGGGCAGGAGAGACATCAGCGCCCGGGCTGATCCGCCCGGGCCACGTCACTCTGCGGAAATGGAGAAGTAATGCCCTTAGTCCAGGTTCTGAGTTTACTTTTCTTCATGTCAGAGGATGCCACACAGCCCGGGGCTGGGGGTTGTTTTGCTCTTGGTCAGTTCCACACTAAAACCCTTCCAGCGGCTGGAGTCCCGAGGCACGGCCTCACCGCCGCAGGGCCCGGCGGCCGCGCACCGTCCCTGGGCCTGCCCCGCCCGGCTGCGCAGCACCGACACAGCGCGGCCGGCGCAAACCCCACAGCGGGATTCAAACCGCGCTCCAGCGCGCCCGGGGGCGGGGGCCGCGCTCGGCACGCCCACGGACGGGGCTGTGGGGCCGAGACGCGCTGCCTCCCCGCCTCCGGAAGGCATCGGCCGGGCGTGGGGCCGGGCTAACTCCATGAGAGGCTGCCGGGGGCTGCCGGGCTTCCCGGGAAGCGAGCGGCGGATCGGAGCGGGCCCGGGCCCGGGGCCCACGGGCTGCGGCCCCACGGCCGGCTGTGCGCTCGCATCCGCTGTCCGCGCGTTGGCTTCTTTATCTCCCTTCAGTGTCTCTCTGGGGCTTTTGAAAGACCGATAAAGTTCTAAACCAAACGCGTCCCCGTAACTGTTCGGCGCGTGGTGTATGAAATCCTGTCCTTCCTCCTTTGTGGCTTTGTAGCTCGAGTTCTCCGCAGCAGCTGTTCGGCGTCGCCGCACAGGTAAGTGTGTGTGCAGTGGAGGGAGGAGGCGGCCTGTGCTCGCAGCCTCACCTGCTTGTCCGGCCCGGGCGGGGCCGGGGGGCTCGGGAGCTGGGTGTAGCTCTGCACCACAAATGCCAGCGCCCAGCTCTCGAACACTCGGTCATTGTGAATCCTGCCTGCCCGCACCCAATTTCGGTGGGCGCAGTTTTGTCAGAATCTCTTGGGGGTTTTTTTTATTTCATTCTGTAAGTACAAAGTCTAAAGTACAGAACTGTCGCGCAAGTAGATATGCTCTGTACTTATATTCTCATCACTATCTAGTGAAATAGTAACTGGTTTAAGTTGACTTCTGGTGTGAAATGTGTGTCTTGGGATTTTTGTTCTGCTCAGTCTAGCAATGGCTTCAGGAACAGCGCTGATTTATGATGAGGAGATGACCACTCACAAACTACTTTGGAGTGAGTAAGTCACTGCTGTTGCTTTTATTAATAGGTTCTTATTAGGACCCGTGAGAGCAGTACCAAATAAATGCATTTTTTGTAAATATAATAGGAAGCATCTAGTGAAACTTCCTGTCATTTTCTGAGTAAGTAGAAAGTCTTTCCTTTAGGAGAAAAAAAATTATTCACAGTTTGTCTCTAGATACTGTAATGATCATCTGAAACTGGATTTGAGAAGCTGTAGGCGTCCAGTCTGGGAGGCCTTAACAAGAAATGTTAGGATGAGGCATCTGAGTAGCCCCCTAAATAACGTGTTTTAAACTAATTAAATTGTTTATAAAGCTAAAGTATCATTGACCTTGGAAAAGTATGTAGATATACTCACTCAGCTGAAACCTATCAATTACATTCAGTTAGAAATTGGTATATTACTTACATTTGCATAAATTAGACCAGTTCCTTTGCAGTGCTCAGAGTAACAATCCATTGTTGCCTTCTCTCCCAAACCTGCTTCTCCTCTGTTCACCTTCATTATAACCTACAGCTTTTAATTGCAGCATTCCTGTGTCTGTAGTTAAGCACTGCAACTTTTACCAGTGAGAGAGGAAACAAAAAATGATGCTTCTGTATTGTTTGTTTGGGTTTTTTAAGATTTTTTTTTTGCTTACATATTTTAGAATCAATTTCTGACTCAGTTCCAAAACAGAAAGTATTTTAATTTTTTTTTTTCCATTTACTCTCATGTATCTCTCTTTTAGGGTAATGAATCTTCTTACAACGGGCAGTTAAAAGCTACACTTTATGAAGCGTATTAGTTACCTGTGCTGGTATAGTATTATAGTTATATAATTATTGCTTACTTTTAGTCCCATTTGTGATATTGAAGTGCCAGAAAGACTTTCATCCTCCTATGAGCAGCTTAAAAGTTACCGTCTTGTGGAAAGATGTGTCCATGTGCCTGCCAGGGAAGGAAGTGAGGAGGAGATCCTGTTGGTTCACAGGTCTGAAACTTAACTTTCATTCAGATTAATTCAATGAAACAGCAGATATCATATCTCCAGATCATATTTTGATCCATCTGAAAAGAGTGCTCCAAAATTCAATGGCTTCCATTAATTTCAATGGAAAATGTGTCACAATGTTGAATATGGTGTAGGTGCTGAATTATGAATCTGCTATTCCACTAAATCTACATTCTCACTCTCTGGGATCTTAAGCAATGAATGCTGATTTATACATAGGAATAAAAGTAAACTTCTAAAAAAATATTTATACTTGCTTACTTAAGTGCTGTGTTAATCTCTCTTTCCACTGCAGTTTAGAGCACTTGGAAGTGGCAAAAAGCACTCAGACAATGAATGAGGAGGAGCTGAAAAGAGTCTCTGAAAATTATGATGCTTTTTTCTTTCATCCGGTGTGTAAGTTAAACTGCTTCCTCTATTGGGAGTTACAACTATTTGTGTTACTGCATCTGAGTGGCATTTTTCTAAGCAGGGCAAAATTAAAAATACATTTTTTGCTACTTACGTAGTCTCACGTTTATTTATGGTAGTATCATTATCTAGTTTAGTATAATGCTGTAACTTAAATTAATCAAATGTCCTGGCATCTATTTTGTAATTGTATCATACCAGTATAATGCACTACTCAAATTCTGTCTCTTATTTTTGTCACTTAATGTCACTGTAGACCATTAGTGACCTGCAAATCACATTTTGGTAACAATTGCTCTTAAATGTTGTGCCGTGAAATGGAGATGAAACCTTCTGTGTTATGTTTCTGTAGGGTTTCATTCCTTATTTTCAAAGATGCCATGTTATTCCACTCATTATGTCCATCTCACGTTTTTTACTGCTCCACAGAGAACATCCTTATAAAGATTACGGTGATCATTGGTAATCCTAGGCGAAAGCACATTGGAACCTGTGCTGTAAAGTTCTGTTTCAACTATCTCCATACAGCTTCAGTGGGGTAGAATTATGTCAAGCCAGTTTGCTGTTGGGATGCTAAAGCACATAATGTGTGCCTTGTTTAAGCTGATGGGTTTCTCTTTCTCAGAGCACTTACCGCTGTGCCAGACTCGCAGTAGGAGCAACTCTGCAGCTGGTGGACGCTGTGATGTCAGGAGAAATGCGCAATGGAATGGCACTAGTAAGGTAAGAAAATCCGTGAGGAAGCTTTCACTTAGCAAAATTTCTTTTGTTGTGAATAACTTGTAAAACTTTGCTTCAGACCTCCAGGTCACCACAGCCAGAGAAGTGCAGCTAACGGGTTCTGTTTGTTCAACAACGTTGCTATTGCAGCAGAATATGCAAAACTGAAATATGGTCTACAGAGGTAAGTGCATGGTTGACTCTAGACAAGCTTTTCATGTGTAAATAAGTTTGACGTTGTACTAGTTTAGATTCATGTCTAGAGCTTTCTGGGTGTCATGTTCCTTTTGGCTCAGAAAAACATTTTCCATTTATACCTTCTGTAGATTAAGATGCTGTGGCTCTTCCACTGAGTGTTTTCTTTTACTGATCTGTACAGAATCTTAATTGTTGACTGGGATGTGCACCACGGGCAAGGAACTCAATATATATTTGAAGAAGATCCAAGGTTTGAAGGATTTTTTTTCTTCTTTAATGTCAGCTGTGTAAAAATTGTTTGCCTTTCTAGAGAATAAGATTTCTTAAACTTCTAAAACTAGAATCTTGCGAAACATTCACCTTGCTTTTTTAGTCTCTGTTTTTCACTTGTTATAAAATAGAAGGAAATATCTGAATCAAAATAAAATGTAAATCTGTTCTACTTTAAAGAATAACAAACAAAATAAGCAATATGATTACCTTGGTTTGCCAGTACTCAGGTAGTACATCTATTCTCTATTCATGAATCTCAGTTAAAGTCTTCAAGTAGTAGTTGGATAAAATACGTGAGCTTTATATTTTTTTTGAAAAGCTACATAAGTAGGTTCTAGAAACAAGTCTGCTGTTCTGAAATTTCCTTGTATTTGATCTGTATGGAGTGCATGCCTGCAAGACATTTTTAGCATGTTAATTTTTAGGTTAATTTTGGCATGAGACCTACTGTACCAATTTTCACAGTCTAAATCCTTTGAGAGAACTAAGGAGAAAGGACAGATGTATTTTCTTGCTTTCAGGCAATACAGTTACCAGGTTCAGGATATAAAGTAATTTCCACAATCTTTTTGTCAAACTGGATTTTTATTTTTTTTTATTTTCAGTGTTTTGTACTTTTCTTGGCATCGCTATGAACATCAGGAATTCTGGCCAGCACTTAAGGAATCTGATTATGATGCCGTGGGTCTGGGAAAAGGAAGAGGTTTTAACATAAATTTGCCTTGGAATAAGGTAAATACTGTTTACAGCACAACAAAGCAACTGCAATAGCTTTCTATCTCATCCTTTATGTAACACTTTCTGAGTAAGTGCACTGCTTCACTTGCTTGGCAAATTTCTTAGTGTATATCCTTCCTGTCAGGGGAATGTCTGCTGGAAAATATGGCTCAGGCTGTGATAATGTTTGAAAAATAAAAGGGAGAGAAAAATTCACACGCTCATTTTTACTTGAATATCTTGCCTAGCCATCAAATCAGAAAGTGCTTCAGGAGATGGTTACATCCATCCTTGTTTAGCAAAGAACCGAAGCTCATTAAGATTGTAAATGGTGGATATTTATGCACTTTACTTAAATTGAGGGTTTTTTACTGTACCTCATAAGATTCGCTCATCTTTAACTTTTCCTATCTTTCCCTAAAGTCTGGAAGACCTTAGAAAATTTGTCATTCCAGCAGGAAAACATGACCAGTGTTTCTCATATTTTTCAGGTTGGGATGGGAAATTCAGATTATCTTGCTGCTTTTTTCCATGTGTTGCTTCCAATGGCTTTTGAGGTAATTTTTTACTGACAAGGAGTACTTCTTAAGTGTTTCTTAAGCAGGTATTTTACATAAATGCAGTAATTGCCAGTAGCACAGTTAATACATTTATTCTGCTGGTATGACATTGCCCTGATCAACTGAATAGTATTTATGGAATTTTAGCTTTTAAATATTCAACATAATCATCTGCAACTTCTCCAGCAGAAACAAAAATAGTGTAAAAGGGCAATGTATTCAAGGAGAATCCTTATTTGTGTTCATATTCCAACTGAAATAACAGCTGATCATGGTACAGTTGAAATCCCATACAAAATGGAAAATAGCACATAAAGATGTGCTACCACTGTGTCTCTTTTATAACAGTTTGATCCTGAACTGGTTATTGTCTCCTCTGGATATGATTCTGGAATTGGTGACCCTGAAGTAAGTAACTTGTGGTCTTTGTGTTGTCAGTCATGAATCTATTAGGAAAATATTCCTGCTGCTTTAATGTCCTGTGATTGCTAGGTGAAATTCACTTTGATCAAGCTAAAAATACATGCTTGAGTCTTTAGGCTGACCCAAGTTCATTAAACATTACAAGAAGACATGTAAAGACAGATTACCCATATCTGTAATTACTGTGTTGTTTTTTTCACCTTCCTTAAATGCAGTTGGTTCAGCATTCTCTTTGATATAACGAGAGGCAAGCGTTCTGGTATTCCAACGCGGACTTGGGTATTTCAGATGGTTTGTTTAGGTTTCTTACCAGTGTTTTTGAACCAAGGTGTCATCTCTTAAAATTTTTTCTTCGGTTTAGGGTCAGATGAATGCCACTCCTGAGGTTTTTGCCCACCTTACCCATTTCCTGATGCAGTTAGCTAATGGAAAGCTGTGTGTCATCCTAGAGGTAAAGACTTTTGAAATGTACCCCCAGGGGAAGGGTCTTTGTATTAGAGCCATTTAGGGCAAGCTAGAAGCTAGGAAGCGAAACTTCTCAGAAAAATAATTTCTTCTTTTTATCTTTCTTTTGAGTATCAGGAATGCAAAAATGGCTAAGATTTGACAGCGCTCTTACACTTTAGAGTTTTGAAACAAAGGAGCCATATGCTCATCATTCAAAAAAACATATCCTCCACAAATCTGTTCAGTTCCTGTGCACAGTGATTAGTCTACTGCTCTTGACAGTCCCAAACTCATTAAAATGTATTTAGTGGGTAGGCTGTATTACCAATGTTTTTACAAGCGTATCTTACTCCAGGAGACTTTATAAAACCTTTAACCTAAATATACTCTTACTTAGTAATGGAGCACTTACAGAATTCCCTCTTTTTTGATTTATAGACAGTATGCAGGCCCTTTAGGAGCTCTTTTTTCTTTTTTTTTTTTTAACAATTAAATTGTTTTCTCCTTTGGAAATCTGGACTTCAACTCCCTATTTCTGCTGCATGTTAGAAAAATGGTGGCTTTTCAGGTAAATAAGTGTGTGGAAATACTGCTGCCAACAAGGTCTTCAAGAGTGAACTGTATCTTAATTGATTCACTTGACCTCTTGTTTTGCATGAGCTTTCTTCCATCATCCTTCTCTCCAGCAGGTTATTATAGATAGTTTTGTCTGTTTGCTGAAGTGCAAATAAGCATTCACTACTACTACAGGTGGTGTGACTGCTCCATAGGTGATAGATGGCTTCCTGCATGCCACCTAGCAGTCTTAAATCCATCTTGTTCTCCAAATTCTGCCAAACTATTAGGCAGCCACATCTTAAAAGTGTCAGGCTGTGGGAGATTTCTCTGTACAGCCATTTTAGAGGACAGTGATAGCATTTGCCTTCTAAGGAATCTTCCACAAGGATTGTTGAAGATGGCATGTTGTAGATGGGAATGGAGAAGGCATGTGTTTTCATGGCAAAGTAATGACTGATTCCTGAAGTTACTTGAATTATGATGAAGTGAGTTCAATCATGAGATGCCAGTGAAGTTCAGTAGGTAGCCACTAACTTACTGGTTTCATATTGAAAAGTTATTGACTTAGGTATACTTGCATATCATCTTCTGTTTCTGTAAATACAGATATCTTTCAAAAGTATAGTTTATTTTCTAGGTTGAAATTCAGAGAGATGTTAAAAGTACTTGGCCCTTAGTTGACACAAAATACTTTTTAGGGTGGATACCACTTGAAATCATTGGGTGAATCAGTCTGCATGACTGTAAAAACTTTGCTTGGAGATCCTGTACCTCAAATAACTGGAGAAATGGCACCTTGTCTAAGGTAAGCATATAAAGAATTTTAGAACAATTGTGTTTATCAAAGAGACTAAAGACACGCATGCTTTGAACATTTTGCTGAAATAAGGTTTTAATATGATAGTTTATGATATATTATTTTCTACTTTGGATAACTTGCATTTTTAAAAGGACATCCAAGGTACAGTTTTATATACTTTTGTTTCTGAAATGATTTCAAGTTGTGAGATCTTATAGCATAAAACCATAAGCCATTTTATCCTTAGGCCTTGTTATCCTGTAGAAATCCATCTCACTCAAGGCTGAGATAATCCTGCTGTAATCAAGGCAATACCAGTCAACTACGGCCAGTATTTGGGAAAGTATGCAACTGCAAGGATTAGTGTTTCAGACCCCAGAGCCACTTCACTTGCTGTAGTACAGCAATAGCTGGGGCTAACCTTTCTCTTATTGGAGAGAGGTGATGCTATGCAGAACCAGTCTTGACGAATACTTGTGTTTCTGAATTTGGAGCATTGAGGCCTGGGGTGCAAAAGCAGTTGACTATGTACAGCTGTACCAGGATAATTAAATTTCAAGTCTAACTTCTTTTTAGAGACACTAAGACTGTGTTTGTACAGTGGTGAATCTGAGCTAGTAAAGCATTCTGAACCTTGGGCCTGAATCAGTCCCACATCTAAAGAGTGTCTTTCTCTCCACCTATCTGTACTATCTCCTCCACATCTCCATGTTGTGTCCTCTGTCTTTCTCCCAGCTCAGTAGCCGTCCTGTGCTTTTTCCAGCAGAAATGTTCTTCATGCACTTTGGTGGCAGCACCTACCAGTTGGCTGTGTTAGTTAAAACTCAGAGCTTGGATCAGTCAGGGAAGCAGTGTGGATATACACAGGCTGTGGGCTGAGTTGCATTTGGTAAACTTATGGAGCAAAGCTGGTTATTTGCTCCTAGCACATCCCGTAAGCCCTCGGTGTCCTCTTTTTCTTCTCTACCAACTGTGGTATCTCAGATTGCTATCATCCTATGTCATAGAGAGTTGATTACATACTTACCCAATATATCAGTCCAGCTCCTGAACACCTTATGAGTAATCTGCAAGTACATAGAATTTCTTCTGGATTTGATATGACCTGAATTATGTTTGTATGATAGCTAATGTAATGGGACCATTTGCCCATAGTGCTGCAAATACCACTCATAACAAAAAGGAGATTTCAACACAAAGAATAGCAGGGTATGTGATTTACTTGGTTCCTGAACAGATTGTCTTGCTTTTGAGTCAGTCTAATTAAATCTTTACATTGTGTAGATAAAATCTCTTGGCAAGACATTGACAGACAGGAGGAATTTTTCCTGAACTCAGACAGGTGTGCTTCCTCCAACAGCAGGGTTGGGATGTCACTCAGTGTGTAAATGTGTGTGCATGTTGCATGTGTTCTTCGCTTTTCTTTTTTGACTCTTCAATCTTTTCAAGCAGTCTGCCCATTGATTCTCATTCTCTTTATCTTTCTGTTTTGCGTTCTTGGAAGACAGAGTTTGCTCATTTTCAGCAGGATTTTTTGGTTTTGCTTTTTTGCTGAGGTAGGTAATGATTCCTCTATTTTCATTATTGCTGATACTGTTAATCTGGTTTCTTTTTTAGTGCTGTTGAATCTATTCAAAATGTGAGAGCAGCACATAAACCCTACTGGAAATGGTTGGCGTATGAAGGTAGTTTCTCTTTATTCAAGCAAATGTTATTGCTAAATGGATTTATACAGAAATTGCAAATTATTAAAATTAATACCAGTGGATTAAACTAATTGAACAAGGAGTTATTCATCAAGTGACTGACAAAGCAGTATGAAGCTTCATTCAAGGTCATGTCTTCAGCTGGTCTGAAAAGAACTTTCTGAAGCTGGCAGACATCATGCCAAAAAGTAGCACTTCGATATCTTTGTTTGAGGATACTGTTTTCTGTGTCAAAAGTATGGGCATAAGCTTTATTACAATATATGACCTTTCACTAGATTAAAACAAATGTAGTAGCACTGAAAAAATAACATCGGTGTCTGGAAACATTGCAGTTAGTGCATGGGAGTAAATATGCATACTATGCATACAGATGTATTCTATTTCATAAATAAATATATCCAAATATTAACACATTGCTTAGAAATTAATGCCTGTGAAACCTCTCTTTTTCTTTTCCTCTAGATACATCATTTTTACAAAATTTGAGCACCGAATCACACTTACTAAAGAAGGCTAATTCAAATCCCTCCACAGAACATGAATCTAAGATAACTAACAACAACAACACTGTCGAAGTAGACAGGTTTTTGGAATTGCACATGAAAAATATTCTATTTCCAGTGCCTCCCATCAAAACAGCAACAACTGGTTCTGAAGGTTCAGAACATTTTCTCCCTGAACATGTTCAGCTGGTGAAGGAAATGGACAAAACTGAAATAAAAGCTCTTCTCAGGTTGGTCCTCTTTATTTAGTTTTCCACATAATTAAGAGGATGAGAGGGCTCTGTACAGATTGTCATCTAACTCTCTGTCTGCCATGGCCATCTTTTTGGCCTTAGTCTACTCGATAGCAGCTAGAAATTTCTTCCTTTAGAAATAAAGACATTTGTGTAGTATAGCACTCATAGCCTGAAATCCTTTGAAGAACTAATCAGAATGCTTTTCTCTAAAACTCTTTCAATAGAGATAAGAGAGCTAATGTGAATGTATTAATTTAGAAAGAGATTTTGCTAGGAAGCTGTCTTAAAGCTCTGTGCTCACTTTTAGCTGGAAAAGATACCAAACTGCTCTGATTTGAGAAACTCAGTGTTTTGTCTTGATCTAATTTTGACAGAACTCTGTTTCTTGAGTATCATCAGACATTTTTGTGTTCTTTCCAGTGCAGAATGGAGATAGGTTTAGGGAGTTGGAGTTGAAGACTGTCAGGCACTGGTGTTGTCATCCTCCTGGCTAGAGCCAGGTCTCTGGGAATCAATGTGTAGCACCTATACAGAATGTACCCCATGAATACTAACTGCAAAGCACTTTATCAGTGTCCTCTTCAAAGACATTATTGACTCTAACCTAGTTTTTCTTCATATAATTTATTTTACAGTGGCTTTTATGCAGACTTTGTGAAAGAGGACAAAACTTTGCTCTCTCTTGGCAGTATGTTGGCGATCCTAGATAAAATACTCAAGAAGGAGGTAATAGTATATTGCCTTGGTCTTGGGGGTAGGGGTGGAGTTGGATTCCTCTGATTTTTTGCTTCTACTACATTGTTGTCCACATTTTAGTTATTGTGTATCTCCCAAGTCCACTAATCTGAGCTAGAATGTGTTTAGCTATGAGAGTGAGCATGCAAGATGAGAAAACAACTATTTAAGGATAGCTGTTAAGCCCAAGCCATCTTTCTAAGGCAAGTCATTGTCCAGACTTTCTGTAAGTAGTCACAAAATAGAAGTCCATAAGAACCTTCTCATCATTCTCAGACCTACAGGGCAGCCAGGCATTAGCCCTTGCAGTTGAGAGGAGCAGAGGTGTATCAAGCACCAGTGAGCAGCAGCAAGAAATCTGAAGCAATGTCGATACTTTGCTGTCTCAATGTGCAAAGTTTACACAGAGTAAATTTTGACTTACATGTGCATGCACACACACTCTTTAGTGGTGTTTTCAACAGCTCTACTGTATGCTGTGATTCTAACAGAGTAATTCCAATTCAGTATTTTGATTCTTGCAGGGTCAGGAATGAAGAGAGGGCAGGCTTAGAGGGTGCATCTTCATATTTATGTGTAAAGACTTGGAGGAGCATAGAAAAAAAACTGCAAACAAGTTAAAAATATTACATCATAATAAGTCACTCTTCCTTTGAGTGAAAAGCTCTCTTTAAAGTACCAGGCCTGCAAGGAAGAGTAACTACCACAATGGCCTCTTTCTTCTAAGACATCTTGCTGTTGGAAGTCACATATGTAGATCTTGGGGACAAATTTCTGACATTATAAACTGCACATAGCTCCAGGAGAGCCTATAAATAGATTGTAAAAAATGGTTACTGGCAAAAAGAAGTAGAACTTTTAATGAGTTGAGATGTAAGTTAACTTTTTGTGCTGACAGAGAGGAGGAGTGAAGGGAAACACATTTTGCTTAGCTCTCATGTAGAGTTCAAAGCACAACACACCACAAATGAACACTGAAGGGGACTGAGTAATAGTGCAATTGTATTTTCCAGAATAGAGTAGCTTGCCTAGGTTAAAGGAAAAGTCAGAATATTCAGGAACAACCTCCTTTTCACAGGGTGCATTTTTCTGCTGCAGTTTGCAGACTATCTAGAGACTCAGTAAACATGGTCTTCCCCTGCAAAAGCTATTTTTACAGTTGCCTTTTAGTATAGCACCATACTTTTGAAATAATAGTGCAGTTTATGGCATAATAATAGAATATGGCCTTTCTGTAGAAAATGAATTAATAACATTTTCTTAATCCTTTTCTTACTGTTTCTAATCATCAAAACCCCTTGATACACATAAGCAAGCAAAAATACAGTTGTTACACTTAAAAAATGACATGATCTTTTGCAGCATTAATTGCTTCTGGGTGAAAAATGTATTTTGTAGGTGTGTAATGGAATTGCAGCGTCACCCACAGCTGCTCTTTCTGCTGCCGTCGCACTAAGACATTCTGTTCGTTTTGGATTTCAAAGGTGAATTTGTATGTTTTGTGTTTAGAGACCTTCGACAAAATGTTAAAGTCACATACTTAAGTGTGGCAAATATGGCAAATTGCCTGAATTGATTTTAAATCAATTGAAACCTTGATTTTAAAACAAATAGCGTGCCCACATGCATAGCATTTTCAGCATGTAATCCAGGTAACAGCGTATATGCCAATAAAAACCTTTTATTTTGCCTTTCCAAAGGCAAAAAATTTGTAAGGATGATGGCTGTGCTAGCCTACACTTTCTTTGTCAGATTTCAATTGCCTTTGGCCTGAGGACAATTTGTTGATTTTTGTTTTTCCTCCCCAGTATTTGATGGGAGAGATGGGGTTTCCTTGAGCTGTCCTAAATGTGTTTTATTTCTACTTTTAATGGACCAAATTCAATATACATTCTTTTTAATGCTTCCAAGCAACAGTCAAACTTTTATACAAATTGCACTAACTGAAAAAAAAATTACTGGTAAATGTATGTATATTTTTGTTTTCTGCAGAGTGCTTTGTGTGTTTGTTGGAGACATGCAGATCATACCAAACACAGAAGATGGGTGAGGTCTCTCTTTATGTTAGGGGGTGCAGTCCCAAGAGCTTTCTAAATGTTCATAAGTGTCCATATGTGTGTGAAATCTGCCCTAAGGAATCAGTCATGAGCTGACATTCATTAAATTTAGCTTGAGACATAATACAACATCCCCAAATACATCTTCAAAGATAAATTATTGTCTCTAAATGCTACTTTATGCCTTTAGTGGTAGGTTTAAAGTATAATCCTTCTGTATTAATTGAAATTTAGATTGTTATTGAAAATTGAAAATAAAATGTAATAAAGAAGGCAATTATTAATTATATAAGATCTATCTCCCCTATAACTGCAGGAGGCACATACTGCTAATGCAGAGTTCCATAATGAAAGTCTTCTTTATTTATATATAACTCTTTTCCACTTCCCCTTTTTCTTAAAAGTAATTTGTCAATAGTCTTTAATCCTCTTTTTAAAAATACCATAAAAAGGATTTGAGTTTTAATTGTTTACATTTTGGCATGTACTAATGCAAATAGTTATTTGCTCCTGTACTTTGAAGTAGTATTTAAAGAATGATGAAAGAAAATATCTCATTTTTGTCTCATTGGGAAATATTGGTTGAATACTCAAGTGGGGTTTTTATTTACAGGAAAATGCTCATCATAAACATCTGTAAGAAAGAACAGTCTGGAAGGACCATCTGCAAACACTGTATTTCTCTAAACTGGGAAGAGGTAAGATTCACTTTCTGGAAACAACATAGGAGAAAAACTTTTAAAACAGAAATAATAGAATATATTTAGAAATTTATAAAATGACGTTGAGAATTACACCCCTTACTCCACTTTGGACCTTTGAAGATTTTTTCTTTCCTTGCCCTTGACAGATTACTACTCCTTCACAGAGCTTTAGAGTGTATTAGAATGCACAGGTTTGAGGAAACCTTCCATAGTTACTGCAGTTCATCTTCAGCAAGGCAGTTACAGTGCAAAGACACTAAGGGAAAAATAAATAATCCTGCCTGTTTGATGTAAAAATTGCTGGGAAGATAGATCAGTATCCTGCTTCCTAGGACAATTAAAAACTTTCTGAGATTCACCTTTCTGTTTTGTTTTATTTCTGAAAATTTGGGACTTTATATTTATGCTAACCAATTTGTTGTTGTTGTTAAAGGATGCTGAAGGAAATGATTTCTTTTCTGCTGTACTTGGATTCATTCTTCCTGTAGCATACAGTTACCAGCCGAACCTAATAGTAATAGCTGTTGGACCAAACAGGAACCTTGGAATAAGTGGAATTTCTCTGCTTGTTGCTTTACTACAAGGATTAGCTGAGTCTCGAATTTTTGCTGTGATTGAGGTAAGAAGTGGTGCTAAGCCATGGTACTTCAAAGTGTCTGGGACAGACACTGGCATGAACTGCTTCAAGCTGCCCAGTACAACATACTAGCTCTTTTTATCCTGTCTTTGGTACCCCTGAGTTCACAGCACAAACTGCCCAAGTTTCTTTCTGTCCTGAGAAAAAGACAAGACACAGTTGCACACCGAGCTGTATGCAGCTGTAGGCAGCGTGCATGATGGAGAAGCTGAGGCACGAATGCAAGCCCATGGTTATGTCTGTGGACCATAGATGTTCTGACAGTTTGTCACAACTTCCATTTTTATCTGGGATCCACAGCTCAGAATTGTCTCCTGAAAAGAGGCACTCATTTCCTGTCTGTTAAATCATCTGGCCTCTTTCCATCAAATGTTACTGAAAGCAGCCCATTGTCCTGTTCATAACAGACCACTAAATTTCCTCTTCTCTCCCCTGTGCTGTACTTTGTTACACATGACTTCCAGCATGCAGAACATAAATTAGAATGGCACATATCCTTCAAGTGAACTTAATTGGGATAATACATAATTGAGGGCCAGTCTACCCCATCTTTGTGTTTCTGGTAGAGAGCATGGGAAAGAAAATAAAAAATATAGGGACTTTTCCTAGGCTAGCTTTTTCCATATGCTACCACATTAAGGATGCCTAAATTTAGGAGTTGGAGGCTGTATCCAGAGCAGTGATCAGTATCAGTAAGCGTATCTTCCATTAATTTGTCTAATCACATAAAGAACTCAATTTACACTCTTGGCCTTCCAGCATCCTGTGGTTGTGAGTCCCAGTTTCTCTGTGTAATCTGTGAAACAGTAACTTTTGATTACTTTTATGCCTTCTAGTTCTTCTTCAAAGAGAAACAACAAAAAATTGTTCATGTATGTTTATTCTAATCTGTTCACCAGCAAGTACCCAGTTAAAGCCATGCTATTCGTTAAGCTGCCAATTAAGTGGATTTTGACATAATTTATTCTGTAGTTTTCTCAAATGTTATTTGCTTTAACTTACAGTGCTGATACATAATTTGTACATTGATATGCAGTATCCATAAATAATGTATTTGCACATGATTAATTAGGAGTATGAAATGGAGAGAATTATTGATATTCTGAGGTGTAAACTCAGACAATAAAAAAATATTAGGCATACATGTTAAAAAAAATGATTGATACTTTTATATTAGTACTCTGCAGGTAGCTCCATAACAGGATCATGATTTTCTAATGCATGTGCGTGGCTTTTTAGAATACTTGAAAAAATACTTTTCTCTCTTAAAAACAAAATAGGGTTACAGTCTTCCAAATATAATCTTCATATAGCATCAAAATTTCAAAATACAGTTTCTGCAAGGAAATTATACTGATTTAGACTGTGAGAAGTCCAAAAGAGTAAATTTCTTGATTAAGCAAAATATATCAGTGTTTTCCACTCATGGAAAGTAAATGATGCATGAAGTAAGCAAGCTCCATGCTCCCCTTACCTCTTAATATTTTCTGTCCTTAACCGAGCGTTATTTCTTTTCAGTCATAAAGGGAAAAGTGAGATTCTTTCTCTGTTTGAAAGAAACAGCTTTTACAACAGATAAAAATTAATTTACATTTTTCAGAAAAAACTCCATTTGAACACATTTTTATTTGAAAATGGGAGGTTGCTCATTCTTGCTACTAATGCTACCAATTTAATTACAAAAGCTTGTTTTAAAATATTTCATGTATCACTGAAACAGCTTGGTTCACAGGGGTATTTTTTCTTCCTAATTAGGACACAGAGATAAATTTAATGCAAAGTGTAGCCAAAGCATTAGTGGGTGCTTCTACACCCCACTTTGGAGTTTATGTACCACCTACCCAAGAAAAAGTAAATAAAATAAAAACATTAAGAGACCAGTTTCAGCAGGAATGGAAAATGCTTCGGTGTTCAGGTAACTTGTCTGATTTTATCTTAAACTTATATACTATAAGTTTCTACTAGTATATACTATAAGTTTCCATTAAATGATGGTATATAAATACAGTGGGTCTTGTACGTCAGTGGGACATTTAAAGTCAGTGGGACCAGACTGATCTAGTGTTAGAATGGTGAGACTCTGAAAGCATCTAATTCTGCCACTTGAGCCAGAAAACACCAAATTTCATTGCATAACAGCTGTACTCTTGGGACTTTGAATATTGTTACTCCAGAATTTTGGAATGAAATTACCGAACTATGTGCTTAAAGAATGGGTAACAAGATGTGCCCTGGCTCTGATTGCTAATGTGTTTTCTGAATATAGTGCCAAACCAGGTGATATTTTTTATACGTTTAACTTATCCACAAATAACTTCACATAACTCAATAGTGATTAATCATGCTACAAGTACAGTCACAAAGAGCTGAAGATCAGGCACTGCATTTGTATAGGAATCAGGCTAGGCAGGTGTGTATGTTTTCAAGCATACTTGTCTAGAAATGTTTCTCTGCTGAATAACTTCTGTTTTTCAGCAGAAAAAGCAATTATGAAGGTGGGCATCTCTCTCTAAAAGAAGATGCCATGCCCTCTTTCAAAAGAAATGCCCAGTGCTGGGGGTCTGGTTCCAATAAAAACGTTCTTGTGAGGTCAGGAATTTTGGTATGAGCTTGATTAATAACTGGTTTCTTTATTGCTGTTCCTTTTTAGTGAAGGATGGGATTTCAAGAAATTGATTTCACTTCAGAATCATTTTACGAAGAAGAAGAAAAGGAAAATATGGGGACTTCACTGTGCCCTCTTTTCAAACATAAATTGTCTATATAACAAATAAGAACTCCAGACCTCCAGAGATTTAGTAGTGGCCTAAGGCTACATCCTGTCAATTCTCAAAATTAAACAAACATCCCAAGGCAATATCCATGATATGCCTTGTTTTATAGTATTCCAGGTATGATTTAGGGGTCATTTTCAAGAGAATTTTTCTGTTATTGTGACTTCAGTGATTTGACCTTTTGATTTCAGACACTTCAAGTTATGTTTATACTGGTGTTGCTACTGGGATCAACTTTATATCATGTGGAATAATTAAATCTGTCTTTGCAGATGTCTTTTTCCATTGTTCACCATGCTTCCCTTCTCATTTGTTTTGATTTTCAGATTATTGCTGGAGGGGAAATGATACCCATCCTTGCAGATTTTGAAATGAAAATCTTTTTCAAATGAAAATAAAAGCTATGTGAAAGATTTTTCATAAAGAAGACCTGAAGAACATGAAGATTTTCTGTTTCAGTTTAGAATTTCTTTAAGCTGAACTTTGAAGTCCAAAAAAATATTTAAATTGGAAACCGGCCCATGGCCAAACTTTAGCTTCAGGATTTTTCCTAACAGGAAATTTGTTTTCTAACAGGAGATTTTGCCTTTCTCCCCTCTCTCACTGTCTCCCCTAAACGCCTCCCCCTGCTCCCTTTTTTTTTTTAACTCAGCATTTTCAATGAAAAAGCATTTTCAATGAAAAATAGCTCCTTCTCCTTTCCCTGCCTTTGTTCAATGGAAATTATAGTGTTTCAATCACATAATGTTGCATTTTGATGTGTATTTTTCTAAGCCTTTATTAAAACATGAACTAAGAGCGGGAAAAAGTGTACTCTTGGTAGAATTTGTTTGCAAAGAGCGTTAGAAGGCTGCAGTTGCCTCCTGGAGCTGTGGACCAGCGTGGTTCATTGCTTTCTGGCACTAGCGTGTTGTTCTATTTTGTCAGCTGAGCGGCGACAACGTTGAAGCTGAGTAGCGCAGGAATGGCTGAAAAATTCATGAACGGTCCGCACCGCCG
>VZTD01001028.1:2526383-2551103 GCA_013397725.1 Rhagologus leucostigma
GGGGCGGGAAGGGTGGAACGGGCGGGGGGCAGCCCCGTGGGGCGCTGCTGGCGGCGGGGGGCTCGGGGGGGCTGGCGCGCCGTGCTCGGGCCCAGCTGGATGCTCAGGGTGAGCCCCGCCGCCGGCAGCTCCTCCGGGAGTGCCGACTCCCCTCCTCTCCTCGGTGGATGCTCCGGAGTGCCCCAGGGATGGCGGGTGCCCTCCAGCCCAGCCTTGCTGTCGCCTCCGGTCAACATCACCACCCGCATCTTGCCCGTGTCCTCTCGTCCGCGCGGCCCCGCGGCTGAGGGCACTACCGCGTGGGAGGGAGGTGGTGGCTATCTCCGGGAAGAAGGTAGAGATGTTCCCGCAGGAATCCGGGATTAGATCAGGACAACCTTCTCTCTTCTATTTCAGCCTGCCGAGAAAAATTAGGCACCTGGAATTAAGCTTCCTACACCATCACTTCACTGGTGATCAGAGTTAAAGTGTGGTTTTCATAGCTCATGTCCTAAATATATGAGAGGTCAGTTCTCTTTCCTTTTAGGCTGTCTCAGTTCAAGTTAAAACATACTCACCAATTTCTTATACCCATTACGAGTTTCTTCCTTTTCCTGATATTTTTCAGGTCTCCCTTCCCATGAAATCAGAGACCCAGACTGTAACTGCCAACACCTGACAGCTTCATTTGAAATGGAGAGCATTACACAGTTGTTCAATGATATGTGTGAAGCACACTTAGCAGGTTTGCCATGGAAGGTTCACTTAAGCAGGCAGAAGATCAGCAAGAAAAAGGCTAAGCAAAATCTGAAAAAGGTTGCTTATAATGCCCTGTTCATGAACCTTTTTCAAGATGAGGCTCGTAAGCTGCAATCAAACATTTCCAGACTCCCAGTGAAAAACAAAATTTTGATGCTATCTTTCAACTTGAGAGTTGCTGGCCTAGCTGCTCAAGCAGATAGACTGGAAAATCTTGTGGAGGAGCTGGAAACAGCTGAATGCTTACCATTTACTGAAGTTAATTCTGTCTTAGATCTCTTAGTACAGCTTGCTGGAACCGGTCCCCCTCAGCTGGTACCACAAAAAAAGGACTATTTTCTGAACAACAAATATGTTGGGAGAAATGTCAAATACCAGGGTTATGATTATTATGATGTAAGTGTGTTTGAAGCTGACATACAATCTCTGATAACAAACGAAGAATGTCAATTCAATGACACAATTCAACAGACGCTTCAGATCATGGAGGCTGCACCTGGCACTGGACTCCCTGCCATAGGGCTGTTCTCACAGAGCTGTCCTGCTGGGGACAGGTTTGAGAAAGAAACTCGCGTCTCACTCTTCGGTGCCCTTGTCCACAGCCGTACATATGATATGGACATCAAGTTGGATTTACCACCCGTGCCTGACAACGCAGATTTGTCTGGACTTGCAATTAAAGTATGGTATCATTTGTTTTGGAGTAACAAGTATATGCATGCTTTCATGCACTTTAAAACTATAGTTTAAAACGTAGGTAATAGTTTAATTGGTGATAGAAGCATACAGCATTGGAATTTAAGATGGAGCAGGGATCCTTTCCTTTGCAGAGAACCAGATAACCTTTGGAGATGTATGATAACAAAAACCTTGATCTTGCCCTGTAGCTGTGTCCATCATGTGGCCATAGGCTTTATGAATTTAGGCCATCGGCTGTATCCATGCCTTCCCCACCCTAGTTACCTTTTGCTTGCATTTTTGCCTGCTTTGTGTATTGAACTCCTCTGCGTTGCTGCTTACTTGTCAGTGCCCAGACTGACTGCCTAAGCATCCCTGTCTGAATGTGTGTGCTTTGCTGTTCAGATTACGTTAACCTAACTTGCCATATTGTTGTCTTGCCTTGTTATATCTTAAAGCATTTTTTCTGTTTTGTTTTTTTTCTCCCCATTAAATGTCCTAGTTCCTATTGTCCTTTTACCCTTTCAGTGTGTTCAGTTTCTACTGTATCTTTCTTCCCCTTTTGCTGTCCATTCTGTTTATTTTGCTGGTTTATTCTCCTTGAAGTACTAGATACACTTTTAGAGGTTTTCTTTCTTTCCATTTTTACTGTGTGTAGGTCAGCTTATTTATAGCCTACCCTTAGATCCTCATGTTGTTCCCTTTACTTAACATATGGATACGTCTTGCAATTCCCTTAATTCAGGATCTGAATTGAAACTTGAAGAGAGACACATTGAATAGAAAAACCCTGTGCCATTCAGTGTTCATATGTAGATGTAAGTTGTAACCTAGAGGAGGCAGAACTTTTTTGAGTTAGTGCTGAACTCTTTCCATCAGACTGGAAAATTTGCAATTTCTTGAGGAATATGCTGCTTTTTATATGGATGTGATTGTCTTTTACTAAAATTGAGGACAATTCTGCACATATGGCTCCTGTTGAGAGGGAGTTGAGGATGTGGCATATACACTGTTTGGACAGTTACAGATTTTCTGCATATGAATTAGGGAACAAACTATGTTAGTCATAGTTAACAAAATGTTTACAAATTTGAAGATTTGGGGCCTGGATCATTTACCTGGAAAAAATGACAGAACAGTATGATTTTATTAATGCTACATATTGTTGAATGTTCATACTTGAGATTCTCGTTTTATAGAGCTATATGCTTGCCAAACAAGGAAGTTTCAAGTTTAACACCAGCAAGCGTAGTATATTATTTTGAAGGTGATTGTTTTTTTATGTATAGGCATTAATACCGGTAGAGACTCATCAAATGAAAAGAGTGCTTGCAGTGAAAACTTGATGTAAAGGGAGGGTAGGTGAGAGAAGTTGAGTCACGTATAGTCACTTGGTCACAAATGATGGCAGAACATCTTTTTTATTAGCCTATGCATCTTCAGTAAAATGTTTTCATGTCTGACATTTGAACTCTTTCTGACAGGTTCCCCAAAGTATAGACCAGTCAGAAGATGAGGGATTCCAGTCAGCATCCAATCTGACTCCTGATTCTCAGTCAGAGCCGAGCATGACTCCAGACATAGACTTGTGGGATGCAGTGCTTACATATGGACCCAGCAAACGAAGATGTTGGGAAAGAATTGGGTAGTATGTGTCTGATCTTAGTGGTAAACTTACTATGCACCGTATGCAAATGTGTGAAGGTGCATTGCATCTTACTTCCAAATGACCTCAGTATAAATAGTGAAATGAGCACGTTTAATTCACAGATTTCAGTATACTGCATTAATAGGGATAAAGGAATAAAGGTTGTGTGGTTTCAGCAAACTCGTTCTTAGAGTGCAGCAGTTTCATAGGAAGAGATAAAATCATCTTTGTCAAAAAACAAAGGGATTAGGAAAACGCTGTTTGTGTGAAATGCAGCATTTTTCTAACTATTTTGTCTTCTTATGTGCTATGCAATTTGTCTCAGTCTAAAATTATTCCATATTTTCAGTTTCAAAAGTGAAAGTGGTAATTGTAGAGCAGTAGAAGAATTAAACAAATACCTCTCAGTATTGTATTGTATTCCTTTTCCTGTACTATGGACAAACCAGAAAATTGTAACAGATTTCTTGATGGTCTAGTTAGACTTGTAGTTCTTTTGGCTGTTGAGTAGAAGAAGCATCTTCTGAAAGAAAGCTCTCTACAGTCCTGTTAGGGGTTCCTGGCTTCCCTGAAATGGAAGATAAAAGAAAAGGCAGATATGGCAGATATCCTTACATGGACAGTGGTGTGCCTGATTCTTGGAGAAACTTTGCTCTGTATGTTTTCTGTAATTGTAAATAATAATCTCGTAGTGTGCTGTCGCATTGTTAAAGTCATCTCTGAGCCTTAGAAGCTCAGAAACTCAGAAGTTTCCTGTTCGGATTTTTCAAAGCCACTGTAGCCCACTTGAGCTTTTTTCCTAGTACAAGACAGTTTTTCTTGCTACTCTTTAGACTGTAAGGGTGTAAGAGTCATATATAGACCATATGCCTGACAGATTTTGTTTAATACGTGCTACTAGAATTCGTAATTTTGGAAGAATTGGAAATTGTTTTGGAGGGGATAGTAATCTTCACTGTGAAGAGGTAAAATGTGTTAATAAAAGTTCACTCTAGCCCTTTGAGCATATTTCTGTTTCACTTATTTGACCATTAGCATTAAATGAATCATGGAAATGTGGTATATATTGGCCTCATTTTCCTAGTGTGAAAACTGCATGTGGGAAGGCCACAAAAGCAGCTGATAGTTCTCTGTCAAGGATTCTGTCTCTGTACTGATACTCAAATTATCTATGTGTTTCTTCTCTGTACTGAGTTTGAGCTACAGTTTCATTGACTGAATGCACATTCCTGTGAAAATGTACTATATTACAAATAACTTTTCTGTGAGGAATTCTGTGTAAAATTCTGAAATGCTTTTCTCTTTCTGTATAAGATTTATTTCCTTCTTTTCACATAATCACCTTGTAATGTGTTTACTCTGACACAGCCCACCTGGTAAAAAAGAGGAACCATATCTTACTGAAGCTGGGAGAGAAGCTTTTGACAAATTTTACAAACTTCGAGAAGGGGAATTGCAACTGTTCACTAATACTGTACTTCAGTTTCCTCAGCTTGTGCTGATGAAAGAACCTGAACTGGTTAAGGATGTCTTGAATGTCCTCATTGGTGTGGTATCCACTACATTTTCGCTCAATCAGGTATGAAAGATTTTTATCTGCACTTCTTAGTCAAATCTTTTAGGTTTTTTTTCTTCATAGAGGTTTTCTCTTCAGTACATTTATTTCTGCTGAGATCTTGCAGTTGTGCCTAGTGTTAAAAAGTTGAATGTTGCCTAATATTAACAAGGCAGTATTTATATATTGCAGTAATTATGTTACTGGAATAGGCTAAGAGTATTTGTAGTTCTCTAAAGGGAAAACATATTTATGAGTACTCGAAAATAGATGTGGAAATAATTTTGTAGAGTGGATTTTCTTTAAGGAATAAGATAATGAGTCTTCTTCTGTATATTTGAAGGCATCATTCATACTCCTGGAATTTTGCTACAATTCAGTGTTTATTCAGTGTTTATTCAATGTTAACTGCTATCCTAGCTATATAGTCTCAGTCACCTGAGTATCTAAACTGAAAATTTGTCTGCTGTTACTTTTGTGTGTAAATTTTTGGTATTTTCAATCAGAATACAGATACGAAATAGGTGAATATGCCTTTTTTTTCCTCCCTATATCCTCCTAGGCTGCTCAGTCATTTATGATAAAGGAGGGGGTGTATGTATCTGGAACGTCACCAGAGACGATGCATAACCTGCTCTCAGAAGTTGCAGAGTATGGAACCTATTACACACGGCTAAGTCGTTTTTCTCTTCAGCCAGTTTTGGATTCCTCATACAGCAAAGGACTTGTGTTTCAGGTAATAAAAATTGTATTAAATCAACTAGATGTAGTGGGCCAGTTATCTGAGGTAGAGAAGGTGACTTTGATTTTGTGTAAAGCTGGAATTTCTGCATTCTGCAAAACTGCAAAGTATTCTAAGTGTAATGCTCCATCCCAGGTCAGCAAGGAACAGTGCCACTGTATTTAAATCACAGCTCTCTGTGCTGAGGGCTTGCTGCACTAAAACGTGCAGTAAAATGTCTTTGTTACCCGAACTGTGATTTGTTTAGTCATGTTGTTCTGTTATGGACTAAAGAATTATATTTTTTAATGCCTTAAAAACATTACATATTTATACAGAAAGATGTATAAAATTAAAATACAAAAACTTTCTTAGTACACTGTGTATAGATATATTTATAACATATATTTTTAAAAACTAAAAACTGATGTAGAGAAATATGGTATTTAGTAGTTTTAATTACTTTTCCTTGGTTCAAAGTTAA
Source organism: Rhagologus leucostigma (assembly GCA_013397725.1). NCBI lineage: Eukaryota > Metazoa > Chordata > Aves > Passeriformes > Rhagologus > Rhagologus leucostigma. Next base: position 2,532,208 of record VZTD01001028.1, read on the forward strand.
GTGCAAATTTTCCATGTCAGTCCTCTGTATATTTTGTTGAGCTGTATGTACGCTGTGTAATATCTGGTGATTTAATCTCTTCCTAATGCATAGAATTAAGTTAGGATTAGTTATGAAAATATGTTCATTCTGCATATTTGATTTACAGCAATGTTACTCAATTTCTGTTAAGAAGGTATCTTTGTTAGATAAAGTTCTAGATAAGTTTTTTGCAGTATCCAGTTTAGGCATAAAAGTAAGGAAACAGGTTTCCCTGGGTTGGTATTATAGAGAACTAGGAGCTCTTCAAAAGGCAAGTCAAAGAAGCAGAACCAAGATGCTTTATTTCACTGTGCATGGGTACAGGCTCTGTGCACTGGATGTATGAAGAGTATAGAGGAGTCATCTGGCTCACTGGAATGTCTGAAGTTGCACGGACCCTCACTTGCCCCTTATTTTGGTGTACAAGTCCCCCTTACCTGCATATGCCATTTATTTTACTAAAAGGTTTGTTTTCATGCTGGTGCAATTGATATGAGACATTGCTAGACTGTTAACAACTTCTGCAGTAAGACTTTAAATATTTTCTGTTCATACCAGGCATTCACAAGTGGACTGAGAAAGTATCTTCAGTATTACCGAGCCTGTGTTTTGTCAACACCTCCTACTTTAAGTCTTCTAACAATCAGCTTTCTATTCAGAAAATTAGGTCGTCAGTTGAGGTAAGAGAATGGTATTAACTGTTTAAGCTTTTCATAGGAGGAAAAATGCAATCTCTTCATATACACTAAAAGAGACCATATTACATGGGCATTCTTAGTCTATCAGTATTTTTCCTCTATTTTAACAGAGTTTTTTTTTTTATATCCGGAATATTCTAGGGAAAACTTAAAAGGTCTTTATACTCAGTTTCTTTGTTACCTCTGTTATCATTCAGCAGGTACAGTATGATTGTTGTACGATATTCAAATTCAGCAAAGTTCACCACTGTGATCTTGGAGACTTCTGGTTGGAATTTTTATATATGTTTTAATACTGTTTTTTAGGTATTTAGCTGAGCTTTGCGGCATAGGAACAACGGCACTGGGGATCAGTGGTGGAGCTGGTGCTTCATTTCCTACGGTGATTTTTTGTTTGATGTTTTTATGTTTGGTTTGGGTTGCAGTGTTAATATTCTTCAAAATTAAGTTGGATTTTACATGAAATACTTAGTGTTGGTCTCTCTGCTAGCAAAGCTATGATCCTGGGCCTCCAGTTAGAACACTGTAGTCCTTTCTCCAGATACTTAAAAATTTGGAATTTTGTCCTGTGTTTTCAATTCCTAGAACAAAGGGCCCAAAATAAGCCTTCTAATTATGTGAATCCAACTCTAAACATACCTATTTCACTCTAAAATGATGAAGTGAGCGTGAGGTAACTAGCTCAGGTAAAGTGATCTTAACTGTAGATAGATGGAGGAAGTGAGATGAATCCTGCCTTCTGTGTCCAGTGAAACATGTAAAGCCATGTATTTATGAGTCTTTTGTTATTAAAGTTGTAGTGAAGTTTGTTTCCTAATGTTAGAATATTTTTCATTTTTTAGGGTGTTAAATTGCTTTCATATCTGTACGAAGAGGCTCTCAACAATTGTAGCAATGAGCATTATCCAGTTCTTCTGTCTTTGTTGAAGACAAGCTGTGAACCGTACACAAGGTGTGTCCATACTGTTCTCTGCATAATTGAGTTTTAAGAGTTATGAATTGGTAATCTGGTGAGTAACTCTGTGTGTTTAACAATGGCATTTAACATTTTCAGAAAAAATATGTGTCTGTATCTGCAATATATATGAAAATTAATTAATTTTGCTGTTCTTTCCCTCTCTTTCAGCTCAGCAACAACGTAAGGGGTTTGTGCGTGGCTAGATTAGTAAATAAATATATGTAAATAAGACTTACTTCTTGCTGCTGGTCGTGGAAATTCATACTGGAATATAAGACTTGGATAAACTTTTTTTTCTCATATCCGAGTTAAAATCCTGAAACTGGAAACTGACAAGTTTCTCTAGTTGTACAAACTGGGGAAGTTCATGCTTTTTTCCACTGTCTTTTTGTTGTGGGCTTTTTAGTAAGCAAAAACGAATAAAATATCTGTTGTTCATTAAGTAGATGTAACTAACTGATAATAGGAGTAATTAAAAGAGTTCCTTGGATTGCAGCAGTTTTGTTAAGCAGTGCACATCAATTTAGAAATTATTATAGACATCTGAAGAGATGGTAAATTTTTTTTAATAGCTGTTTTCAGGAATTATAGCTGTAGTCCATCATCAGTTTGCAATGTTACTTAATAGACATAATGATACTTAGAAGAGAAATAAAAAGGCTGTCAAAATGCTCTAAATTTTAAGATTCCTCCCATGGCCACCCTTCTTGTGTTTTCTTCCCTCTACATGAAATGAGCTTCAGAGAAATTTAATTTCAGATTTACCAGAAGCCTCACTGAAATATCTTCACAGCTCCTACCCTGCTATTTATAGAAGGAAGTCAGATTTCTGAAATACCAAGGGCATCACATGGAACCTAAAAAAATCTGGAAGTATCACACTAGGGTGTGATACTTGCTGCATTGATTCCTAAATTTGCTGCAGATATGTATTGAAGCATCAATTATACGTGATCAGGACTGCCCTGGAAGGAAGCCACTAGTATCTGCAAAAAGTGTTATCCCACTCATTTATTAACCTGAAAGAAATTAAATAATACAACTTGTTGCTCAAATCATAGCAGCATCAGATTTAATACTTTAAAAGTTCTTAACTTTTTACTTAGAACCCTAAAGTTGAACAGTGGTTGCTGTTATTAAATGCTTCCTCTTTGTTGCACAATGTTAAGTAAAAAAAAAAAGTCTTCAAGGACCTCTGAGCTTTTTTATCTATAGCCTCAGATTGTGTTGTATAAAAAAATGTGGGGTTTTTATTTCTTCAAAAGTTTGGCTCACACAGAGAAAATATGAAAAGGCATGAATAAATATGCCAAAATAGTAGTTCTCATTATTGCATGTATATTAAAAATGCCTCTAGGTCTGGGGAAAAAGTGCTTGGTATTGCATCTTTGTTTTATACCCTTTTAGTTTCTCCCTGCTGAAATTACCTCTATTTAAAATAAATCCTTTGTTCTTCTCTCACTGTGCCCTTGATGTGCTGCAACGTTTCCTATACATTTTTATATATATTTAGTAAATTGATATGCAGAAATAAAACAATTGTTTTAATTGAGGCACTGTTCTCTTATCTAAACTACTTATCACTGAAATGTTCTATATAAAAATAGTTAAGGAAAAGTGTAGAGCCACAATCTTCTCTATATTTAAATATCAGTGTCACAGCAGTTAATTGAAGGGTTTTTTATGCTGTCCATAGCTTGTGTCTTTTGGGATTTTAAAAAACATACTAACTGCTGGGTTATAATAAAAGTGAGAAGGCAAGAGGATTGATTTTCAATACTGTACGTTTTTATTTTTTTTTAGATTTATCTATGATTGGGTATACAGTGGTGTATTCAGAGATGTTTATGGAGAATTTATGATTCAGGTGAATGAGGATTATCTTTGTTTCAGAGGTACAGTATATATATGGAGCATTTCTAATTTATATAATTTGTGCTGTTAATAAATAACTAAAATATATACTTTCATCTTTTTGTTATGTAGATAAACATTACTGGACTCATGGTTATGTTTTGATTTCAAAAGAAGTAGAAGACTGTGTCCCTGTATTTCTTAAACATATTGCTAATGATGTATACATATGTGGAAAAACCATAAACTTGCTGAAATTGTGCTGTCCTAGGGTAAGTTTTGGGTTGATTCCTTCCTATTGCATGGAGAAAATCATGTCTCTAGAGGAAAAGTCTAGGTTTTTAGCAAGTTCACTCCTTTATCAAAACCTGGTATTGCATAAGTAGGATCGTGAAAAGCAGTTACTTGCTCTCAGATACTTGTGAGCTGATTATCCACTCTACTTGCTACGACCTCACTGCAGAAAGACACATTTTAACACCATCAGATTTATTGTATACAGTGCACAGGCTGTATTTCTTACTTTTCTTTGTATTGAAAGCAGAAATGTTTTAGGCATCCAAGCAAGTGCCTTTCACTTCTTGCACTACTCCTTTTTGGTTTAAAGCTGCTTCACTTACCAGGTCTTGGCTCAGTTCTGCATAGCTCTTCCAGCTGTATCACTCCATTTTTAAGAAGTGCTTAAATAGTTCTGTTATTGGTATTTTCCAGAATGATTCTTGTCCTTGATAAGAAAAACATGTTCAGCTACTTTGTGTCTTCCCTCTTCTCTCTATATATCTAAAAATAAAACAATCAGAGAGGTGTCTAAAGTCTACAGATGTTCCCAGGTAGCTAGTATTCTCTTTAAGATCAGAGATGTTCAGTCTCAACAGAGCAGAGCAGCTCATTATCAGCTATTTAGTATCAGGTATAAGCCTAATACCTCAAGTGAGATGTCCCTCTGCCAGTTCTCCTGAGTCTGCTCTGATAACCATTCCCAAGCCATGACTCAGGTGTGCCAGTAATACTGGGCTCTATAAACGTGTCAGCCGTCAATTCCGTGATGAGTTACAGCTTTATCCATCACTAAAGCAGTATCTTCCCCCAGGTCGTATGGCACCCAGGCTCAATCATCTTCCATCTGTCTGAGAGTGCCAGGCACACTTCATCCCTTTTTGATAATGCCCTCAAGAGCTGGGCCTTCCCTTCTGCTTCGGCTAATACATTCCCAGGAATACGGCCCTGGGCATCCTGTCTTCTGGCTTTTACCAGTAGACTGGGGGAATGCAGTGTGAGTGTGCTTGTGCACTTGTTTGGTTTTTTTCCTTCAAGCTCAGTTACTGTTTTCTGCACTTAATAGAATAGCTTCAGAGATTTAGGGATGTTGAGGCAGAGTAGGAAGACCAAGGATACTTAAAGAATAGGTTCCCTGTGGTGTGCACTGGCTGTGGTTTTAAGAGTTTTGTCTTGTGCAGAGCTCTCTCCTGTAGGTATTAGTTCTGTCCTAGAGAGTTCCTACTGAGTGGGGGGTCTGTGGGGGATGTACATGAACAAAACTTTTGACTGGAGAGATGTGTTCAGCATTGAGTTACACATGCTCAGTTAATTTGGATATTCAGAAAAGGAAAATTTGAGGCATTTAGAACATGATTAGTATAAATGTATGTATTAGATTTTCAGTGGCAAAGACAGAACTCTAGGAATTTGACCTGTGATCTAAGTTGTGGACCGTTGTACCTTTGTCTCCTTCTTTGAATTATATAAATACTAAAAGATGATACTAATAAAAACCTTAGATCCTGTATGGATGTTTGTGTCAGTGTCTTGAAGCATGACTGAGTTAAAAAAATATATAATGTGAATTCATAATATAAAATTTTACACTTTAAAAAATGTATTTAAAAGGAAATTTCTCATTTTTCAGCATTATATATGTTGGTCAGATATACCTGTTCCCCGGATTTCAGTTATTTTTTCGCTTGAAGAACTGAAAGAAATAGAGAGAGATTGTGCAGTGTACGTAGGTCGAATGGAAAGAATTGCTCGATACAGTTCCATAAGCAAGGAGGAAAAGGTAAATGATTAAAGGAATAAATACCTCAATATGATGTTTTAAAAATATTCAGTTTTCATTTTTGTTGTAACCTCTAAAGAATTTGTATCTATAGTCAGAATTTTTTTCATGGGTTAATTGCAGTTTCAATTGCTACTGCAGCAAATAAACTTATTTAATATAGCTTTTAAAAGTGCAGGTGATGTGTCGGCATTTTTGGCCTTTTCATATATTTACATGAGTGTTAGACTTTGATCTTAGTTCTTTGCAGCAGGAGATTTGTCCTCCTACTGAAAAGATTGTTAGATTCTGATTTAACAAATGAGATAAGCTAATTACTAACCAGATAAGACTATTTGTAATTTCCATGGCTAATTGTTTTTTCAGAACGTTTTAGCTACAAAGACACTTCTGGCTTTCAGATTCCATCCATTTAGTGTATGTATCAGATGGATTTGGTTTGTTTTAAAATCTGGAGTATTAACTTTCAATACTAGTTTGTAGATTTTGCATTTACTTATTTGTTTTATTCGTATTTCAGTTGTATTAATGGATTTATAACCATTATAAAATGTGCATCTGTCTTTGCAACAGTGTATTTCAAGTCTAAAATAATAGAAAAAATTCCACCTTGGTTTTTTGGTTGTCTGGTTTTTTTTTTAGGATTTGCGCATGGAAATAGCTAAACAAGAATTAATTGTTCATGCAAGGGAAACTGCTAGCAAAGTACTAAAAGCCATTAGTGGTAAGTTGCAGTGGCATTATATGTGCTTTCTAGTGGGTTTGTTAATGTAAACTAACAGTATCTTTATTTTAATACAGACAAGCAAATATCAGAACGAATTGCTTTAGATGCAAAGAAACGAGAACAGTTTCAGAAGCTGAAAGAACAGTTTGCAAAGGACCAAGAGGTATCTCTCTGTTTCTAGAGGCCAACTGTATTTCTTAGGCAAATAAATGAAAGGATATGTTGTACTGAAGTTGAATTAATAGCTCGTGGGGTACAAATAAGAACTTCTTGCAGGCATGTGTGTTACAGCTGGTATTGAGAGCAGCTTTCAAATGTGTTAAATATTTATGCAGCGTCGTCTTGCGATAAAGCAGGAGGAGATTGATGATGATTTCAGCTATGCCCGAGAGCTCAGAGAGAGAGAAAAAAGACTGAAAGCTTTAGAAGAAGAACTGGAAAAAAAGGCAAGGTAAATGTGTCTGAGTAGTCTCCAAAACCTTCATCAAGACCTCAGGAAAAAATCATTTTATGTTAAAATTTATGGTAATAATACTTCCCAGACACTGTTCTACAAGGGTAATGTTTGCCGTTAGAAGATGGATGTAAGGATTTTTGGTAATCTATGAGCAATTTTATTAGGAATGGTTAGTGGCCGAAAAATCTGAGTCCCACTCGTTTGTGCCAACCCTATCCAGTCTGGGTTTTGTTATAATCAAAATTTCAGGAAAAAAATTTAATTGCGTCTTACAGTTTAAAAGCACAGCCCACAGCAAAAATGGTCACATGTATGTCAAAGCAGAAGTAAAAATCAGATGGAGTTAGATTGATATTTCACTTTCTTCTGTTTCATCTAAAATTACTTAAGACAAATGAGTGACCTACTAAAAGTAGTTACAGAAATACACGTTGACTAAGAATACGGCCCTGTGTTTTCCACCTGTTTATTCTCTGTTACTGAAGCCTCTGGCTTCTGCATTTTAAGAACCAATTCTCAGTTCTGAAGTGCTAAGAAGTCTTATTCTTTAGAAGGGAAGATGAAAATCAGTATACAAAAATCTGTAACCTAGCTTTATTTTTACCTTAATTTAGGCAGGAATTAATTGACCATTACAGCAAACTTTCTGATGATGCAGCCCGTAGGGAACAAAGAACATTATGGAAAATCCAGCGCCACAAGTTGGAAACAGCCCGTCTAAAGTTTCTGTTAGAAGATCAAAAACACATTGAGGTACCTCCTAAAAACATTTAAGAAATATAATTCAGAAAATTCAATACTTGGTACTTAAAGACTTTTGTCTTTTTTTAACTTGTAGGAAATGCTTGAAAAACTTCCAGATGGAAACTGCAGGAGAAAATTAGATATTATTCCTTATAAACAATGCCAGTTGTCTTTGGATAAAAACCCTGTTGAGAAAGATTCACCTTCACAGGTGAGTTTATTTTCTTACGTAAACTTCAAGTTGTTGTTCCAGGTTTCCCTAAAGTGACTTAATTTCATGGTTCATTTCAGTTCAGTAAACACAAGGTTCACTGTAACAGTGACAGTGAACTTGAATGATAACAGTGAGTAGTTATCATTTATAGTACATCAGAAAAATTGGAAAATTTTTTTATCCTGTAATAAAGTGATACCCTAATTAGTAGGTTGATTATGTGACCAGCCATACAGTGTAATAATTACTTCTTTTTAGGTGTCTTTTTTGAAACCTCTGCATTCTAATGAGACAGTTGGCAGAAAAGAATCTGAGCCTGAACAGGAATATGCTGCTTCTGCTGACAAAGCACTGCCCATGCCAGAGCCAGCAAATAATAATGCTGATGAGCATTTTCATCCTAAAGCAACAGGATCTGAAAGCAATCTCCAAAATTCAGAGAAAGTATGCAGTCCTCTATACAGTGCTGACTCCTTGCCTGAATCCAATGTGAATATAGAAGATTTCTTATCAAAGTCACAAGATGAACAGCCTATTGCCGTTAAGATGCAAGAATCTTTGCTAGATGAAGCATTCCGAAATATTAACTCAGATCTTTCTGAGACTTTGCAAGAAAGTAGAAGTCAGCCTGTCTTGAGAGGAGCACCAGAAGAAGACAATGCACCATTGCATCAGCAAAGCGAGTATGATTTTAATACAGTTCTCAGACCATCTGCAGCTTGGCAGGGACATGTTAGAGTTGGGGAAAACATATTTGATGTGGATGACAGAAGGCCTCGGTGGAATATTCATGGACATGCATCTGATGCCAACATTAGAGTGGGAGAATATGTATCTCAAGTGGACACTTACCAGCCACGTTCAAGTCCTTATGGGCATTCTTCAGACTCCCATATAAAAAGCAGCAGCTATACTTCTGAAGTTGAATCTAGACGACCTCGATGGAATATTCATGGGCATGTTTCTGAAGCTCATATTAAAATTGGGGAATATGCTTCAGAGATAGAGACCTCAAGGCCTAGGTGGAACATCCATGGACATGCTTCAGAAGCCAATATTAAGATTGGAGAGTATGTGTCAAATGTAGCTCCTGCAAGGCCTCGATGGAGCAGCCATGGTCATGCATCTGATGCCAATATCAAGATTGGTGAAAACGTATCAGAGGTGGTGTCAGCCAGACCTCGTTGGAATATCCATGGACATGCTTCACAGTCACACATCAAAATCGGAGAACTGGTCTCGGATACAGAGCCTTTGAAATCCCGTTGGAGCCCGTTCGGACACGCATCCCAGTCAAGCATCCAGATAGGGAAGTGGGCCCCATCTACAGAAAATGATCCCATACCTCATCGTAAAACCATTTTGGGTTCTTCATCCGACTCCACAGTTCAGACACTTCTGTACAGTGAAGAGTTATCTCCTGCTGAAGGGAGCAGAAAAAAAGAAGCAAAACCATCTCAAGTTAAGGAAGAGACTTTGCCACAGTCACAGATATCTGGCAGTGTTACAGACTTTCCTGATGCTAATATTAAAGTTGATAAAAAGGAAAATACAATAGAAAAGACACAAGAAGGTAAAACAAAATAAAGTTTATTCAGTCTGCATTTGTTTAAGGGCTTGTGAAAGTAACTCTGAATGTTTATTTTCTAAACGGGTACTTTCTTCCTTACTTACTCCACTTAATTCCCTGCATAACTTGTCATATAGTGCTAGAATTCAGAGGAAAGAATTTGAGCTTAATCTTGTCTCCTGTGTGCAAGAAACAGAGCATTAAAAAAAATCTAGCCTGAAACTTTATGAAACAGGACCTTTAGGGTTCTTAAGTAGAGAACATGCATAAAACTGCCTGGATTGGGCTATGGAAGGTACTGTTATTGGTGTGGTTGTTTCTGTGATCATTTGTGCAGGAATTTTGAACAACTTTAGGAGCAGATCTGAGGTATGAACCAAGTATTATAAGTAGGGCTAAGTAAATGCTGACTTTAATTGTATTTACAGTCATTGCAGATGCTGTCAACAAGGACCTTTCTCCAGATTCCTCACAGAGCTTACAGGTAAGAAACAAAAGTAGTTGTTGAGAGGACTTATTTTTCCTTTGAAGAATTGAACACACTGGTAGTTAAGGTAATAAATTTCTCTCCTAATCTAGTAGTCACTGTAAAATCATTGTTTTTACATGTCTGAAACATACAGGTGAGTAGTCTTTTTTATTTTCATGTGGAACAGCTAGGCAGTTACCTGTAGGAACATATTAAGCCTGAGCAGACAAAGCCAGCATCTCTCACGAAATCTGTCCATTTATGAATTTTAGAGAGAAGAACCTGAAAAGGCCATTCCACAAGATACTGTGCCTCAAGAAACTTTATTTTCTGAAGCTAATGCTCCCACAGCTGAGGAGGAGGAAGGGGAGGAGGAAGATACATGGAAGAAAGAACAAGCGTATTTGAAAGCCTTATCGGATCAGTATTGTATTGAAAAGTATCAAGATAGTTATGATTTGATGTGTGAGTAGAACTGTTGGAACAGTAGATCAATAGAAAATATGGTAAATTTGAGCAAGAAAGCTGAATGCCAACAAAACCCGTGACTTACCAGTAAATTACCAATGTTATGAACTGCAATAGATGAACAGTTTGCTCCTAGGCACAAAGATGAGAAATACATTTTGACGTTAGGATTTTCTAACTTAGAGGTGTTTGTATACAGAGTTTAATAGGAACATAATATCAAGCTTCTTAAATATAATAACTTACAATATTTGTATATTTTTAAATTTAGCAGAACCACCAGTTTCTCATCTCTTGCATCATGTGATACCAAGATCATACACATTTCCTGTGGATCCTGTGGTGCAGTCCGCAACAGATGAAACTGCTGTACAACTGAGTGAGCTCTTGTCTCTGCCAGTGCTGATGAAACGTTCTATTACTGCTCCACTTGTATCTCAGTGAGTATTTCTTAGGAATTTTGCAATTAATTTTACAAATAATGTTGTGTTCTATTTTGAGACAGGAGTTGCACATAGATCTCTTAAATTTGCTCTTTGTTCCTAGAAGTATTTCGGTAAATGGTCCACTACTAATTAAAAAGTTCAGATCTGCGTGATAAATAGTAACATAAACTTAGACGTTTATGTGCAAATTAAAAATATGAATGTCTATTTGGAATATAGAGGCTCAGAGGAAGTGTTCATTCTCTAGCTTGTAGATTATGCAGCAGTGATTTTGACACCATTAGTTTCATTGTTCTTTTAAAAAGAAGGTGTATTCTTTATAATATGTGTGCTTGTTTTTATTTGAAAGAAGAAAGCTAAGGGAGTAAAAAAATAAAATCTTTTGATTACTTGAAATCTCATATTGATCAGGGTATATTTCATGTTTCTATGGGAACTCCAGCTTCAAGGCTGTTTTGAAGAAGCTGTTCTTGTTATTATTGGGATATATAGGGAAACCACATATATGTTGGACTGTTTAAGTAGTATATCTAGTATTTTAAATAAAAGTTTTTGCTACTTAGTGCAAGATTAGCTTTTGTCATGAAAACAATTTACTCAACAGATTCTCCTTTTAGAATTTGCTTTCCTGTAAGTTTGCATTTCCATCTGCTAGCTCTGAGTATGCTATGCTCAAAGTTTGGCACAATGTAGAAAGATGTTATTGTCTAACTTAAGTTTAAACATCTGGTTGGCTACCAGAATGATCTGTGTACAGATTCATGCATCTAGCAAACCAAAGTGAAGAGCCTGAGTTGTGTGCTGCCAGAATTAGCCTATCCCTGATAGACTAGTTAAATTATTTAAAGCTGGGTTGAATACCTACACTATACTGTAAACTGTAGTATAGACCTGCCCTTAATATCTTAATATTTTTACCAATTAGAATATTCTTACTGGGGATTTAATAGTCTTTCTTAATCTATTTGTGTAGGTGACAGAGATAAGAAGGCTATTGATAAAATCTTACTCCAGGCCCAGCAGCATATTCTAAAGATCACTGTATGTAGCCAGTCTTAAAATACTTCCCAAGTATTGTTCAAAACCCAGTTACCTGAAGTGGTAGGTTTTAATTCTGGTATATTCTGGATGAAGATTTTTTGTCTCGTGTTTTTTCCCTATATGAATAACATCTTGTCTTAGATATCAGAGTTAAGTACTGGAGCAGTAATCTGATGTAGCCACAGCCAAATGTTAATAGTAAGGAAGGAGTTGCATGTAAGTATAATACCCTTTCTGTGTTTTTATTCTTAGTGTTTCTCTTGTGAACAAAGCAATAGTTGATTACTACTTTGTGGAGCTGAATGTAGAGAAGCATTTTGAAGCATTGAGACACTTTTTGTTAATGGAAGACGGGGAGTTTGCTCAGTCACTCAGTGACCTGTTGTTTGAGAAGGTATTTGCTTTGTTGTCATAACCGTAGTGTTTGGGTTGTCTGCTTTACCTGGATGCCTCTCAGTTGATTTGGGTGGGAAGGAGGGAATGGTGTGAATTAGAGTCCTGGCTTGTGGAGTTTTCCTCTTTTGTACTGTGCTGAGAAGTCTGTAGCAAGGAACTTTGTTAACGTTGTAAGGGTGGCGAAAAAAGAAGGTCTTGGGCAGAAGAGCACTCATGGAAGGGTATTTCACTCTTTCCTGTGAAAACTGCTGCTCTGTTGCTGTCCCCTCCTGACTGCTGGCAGCAAGGCTGGAAAGAGCCTGTTGCCATTTGCTAAAATCCAGCGGAAAGGCCTGTGTTGCAAGCTACCTACTCTCACCTTAAATATCCTGCAATAAGGAGCAGAGGGGAGGGCATGTGAAGAGAGCGCTGGGCCCTCTGATGAGGCAATATTTTCATGACTTACTGCTGTGTTCATGGGGAAGACAGCAAGGTAAGAGGGATAGCCTGGGTTGATACAGATGGTTGTCCGTGGAGATATGCGGCTGTAGGAGAGTTAATGTATTTCTCTGCGTCCTGAAAATGCTTTAGACCCAACTAGGGAAACCACTTGGGGATTTAGACTTGATGAACAGCTTTATTTGTAAACCTCTGAGAGTGCTGAGGTGATGAGATAGGCAGATTGAAGTCAGATAAATTCCGGTTGGGTGCCTGGCTTTCTAAAGACTCTATTCCCTGCAGGAGGAACTTTTAGCAGCTCCTGAACCACAGCAGACATAGGAAAATAAATCAGTGCGGGTATGAGATCACCTTCATGCTGTGAACAGAAAATAGTTTAGAAGTTGCCTCTTATGCTGTTCATGCATCCCTATGGCAGAAGTAAAAACTTCCAATCAAGGCAGGATAGTCATCACTTTACTATTCTTTTAATTCACCTGTGTTCAGGAGCCAAGACTTTTTACTAATGTGGTGTAATTAGGATTTTTTTTTATCCCTAGCTTGGATCGGGACAAACACCTGGTGAATTGCTGAATCCACTGGTTCTTAATTCTATCTTAAATAAAGCACTACAGTACAGTCTTCATGGTGACACCCAACTTGCTTCCAATCTTTCTTTTGCCCTCAAGTATCTCCCAGAAATGTTCAAGCCCAACGCACCAGATGCTCTGAGTTGCTTAGAGCTCAGGTACAAGGTAAGAAGGCGTGGAGCAAGGTAGAATACTACAGTTAGGCTATGGTTCTTACATACAGTGGTAAAGTGAATATGTTCATAAGAATGCCGTATCTAAGAATGAAGTAAAATAATCGTGTAATGGAGACTACGGGATTTACTTAGCCTGACCATTGCATTACATTATTAAAATACATACTAATTGTTGAAATACTTGTATTTTAAATAATCTTATAATTTCTAACAAAAAATGTAGTATCATCAGCACTGTTATTTCTTGTAGGTTGACTGGCCTCTGAACATTGTCATAACTGAGAGCTGCATGAATAAATACAACAAGATTTTCTCCTTTTTGCTTCAGCTGAAGCACATGGTGTGGACTCTCAAGGATGTTTGGTTTCACTTGAAGCGCACTGGTAAGTGTGATGAGTGAATGAGAGAGCATCCTGTTTAAAATGCCTTCAGCATCGTCTGGAAGACAGTTGCTTATACATGCTCATGTCAAACTTCAAAAGCCACAATTTCCTTAAAAATCTTCCTTGGCATTTTAAACAGACTCTACTAACAAAAACCTTAATTCCCTAAAAATTCTGATTTTAGATGGTCTCTGTGGATGATAATATATTTCTGCGTTTATTTTCAGCTTTAGTGAGTCGCGCATCAAATTCTGTTCAGTTTCGACAGCTCCAGCTGTACAAACATGAGATGCAGCATTTTGTGAAAGTAATTCAAGGTTACATTGCTAATCAGATTCTTCATGTTACATGGTGTGAATTTGGAAACAAACTGTCTTCTGTGGGCAACCTAGAAGAAATTCACAGAACACATGCTGAATACCTCAACAAAGCAATCTTCAGGCAAGCTACCATACTTATTTTTACTTCAAATACATGTTAAGGGAGTGGCCAGTCCTAGCCTAATGTTTTTGTGTAAAACTGACTTTTACGTGACACATTAAGTAGTCTTTACATATGAAAATGTTCTTATGTAAGAAACAAACTTCATGGCATCTTACAAGGTCTGTACTTTGATACTTTTTCTCAGCTATCCATCCTTTTCATTTCCCTGGACTGCTTGAGTTACCTCCCGCTTCTGTTCACCATACCTCTGCAAGCTTCCAGTCTACTCAGGACAGCTTTAAACTAAGAGCCCTAAACTAAGGGCACGCTTGCCATAGTTCTTTTTCTTTCACTCCATCCTTCTTAATAGCCTTGTAAATTACTGCTGTTTCATTCATTGTGAGTAGCATGCACAGTAAGCCTTGCTAAAGGATGTAAAATACATCTCCTGTACATTGTATGTGCTTTTAATATATGTGCAGTGACCAGGGCTGGACTTGGAAGGGACAAGAAGATGCCTCTGTCTAGATTTATGAGCAGTGCAACGGACATCTGTCTTTAAGGAATCACAGGCCTTTAGCCCCTTGGTTACTGTATGTGAGGCAGAGGGTTGGTGTGACTAAAAGGAAAGGAGCTAGAGTTTATTTGCTTTCTTCTTGAAGAGTGTACACTGAAATGATAAAGTGGTGAGGTGGAGGGAGATGATAAGGAACAGAAATTAGAAACAAGAAAAGAAATCTCTCATGTCTCTCTTTTTTCATTTTAATCAGAAAATACTTGCCTAGAGCTGCTGTTTGGCTAGCAGGTGGTAGGATGAGAGGAGATTAAAGTTAAAGGAAACTCAGAGCATGGTGTTGTTAAATGTCATCTCTTTTGCAAATGCAGATGTCATTCTAGAAATCAGATACACCAGGGCAAATATAAGTTTCTTGGAAGTGCAAGTCAGCTGTGTTAGATTTAGGCACCTGGTTTAAAATCTGTTGGCTGCAGTCTTGGGGATTTTTTAAAGCAATTATCTTTAACCTAAGGGATTGTCACTCCTTTGTATTTGTAGTCTTACAACCAATAAATTACATCAACTAATTTCTGAAGTTGTTTTTGTTCTGTTAGGGGTCTGTTGACAGAGAAGGCAGCCCCTGTGATGAACATCATACATAGCATCTTCAGCCTTATTCTGAAGTTCCGCAGCCAGCTCATCTCTCAGTCATGGAGCTTCGATGCGGGGAAGCAAATGGCTGTTCATCCCAACTTTGGTCTGATGCAGCAGTCATACAATACCTTCAAGTATTACTCCCATTTCTTATTCAAAGGTAAGAAATTGCATAAATTCTAGACAGAAGAAAAGGTCAACTGACAACTGGAATGTTTTGGTAGTATAATGTAAAAGTAGGAAGATGTGTATACTTAGAGAGTGTTGGAAATGTAGTTCCCGAATGAAAGCTACATTATTGTGGTTTGCAAAGATCTGCATCTACATCAATTAAGATGTCCACACAAGAAATCTAACAGATACTTCAAAACTGACTGTAGGTTTTTGCTGATTTACAAAATAAATATTTGGTATTTAGCTGTACTTATGTGCATACATTTTTTTCTTTTCTCTGGAATTGAGTTCTGGAACTTTTTATTGGCAGCAATGAGAGATAGTTAGTGTCTTGCGGTGACTCTATCATGTGTATCCCCTATCATGCTCTATGCCCAAAAAGTAATATTGTGCCTTTTCTGTGCCTTTAAACTGAGCTTGAGGAAAAAAAAAAAACAGACTAACTTTCCAAAGCAGCTTACAAGTAATACCACTTAGAAGTAATTTTAGATATATATGCACTAGCTGAGTTTTGTCACTGGTGTGAGATTTGAACATTCTGATTCCCACGTTGGACTAAAGCTCAGAGAGCCTCCTAGCACGTGCTCCAGGCAAGTGTTTTTCAGCTACGTGGATCATTTGCCAAAAGGTCTTTCCTTTACTGTGATAAAATTTCATCTCACTGTCAGCTTAGGCTATAATGTGATGAAATGGTTACCTTCCATTTCTCTTTCAGATCTTGCTTGTGTTTTTAGTACAATACTTGTCCTTCCTCTAGTACAAAGGTGGTTCACAGGGTTTGGGTTCCTTTTTTTTTTTAGGAAGATCTACTTTTCTAGAATATTTTCTAGTTCAGATTATATTCTTCAGGAAATGAGCTGCCCTTTTTATTCTTTAAGGGTGTCCAAAAATGGTGTCAAAGGACCAAAAACAGATATTTCAGGATGAGTTAGAATGGCTGCTTCCAAATTCTGCAGGAAGTCAGAACACCTGTGGGAGCCACCTAAGCCCATACTACGAGATCTATGGTTGCTTCATGGACAGAGATTAATAGACCATTCTGTAAGGAAATTGGATGAGTGACCCAGTTCTTTACACCCTCTTTATTAAGCACTACAAAACAAATATGTGCTTGTTCATCTCCACTTTTACCTTCAGTCAGCATGTATTGTAAAATGCTCTCTTTCCACAATGGGTTGATCCAGAATCCATTGAAAGCCAGTACATTGTCTGGACTTCAATGGCTTTGGCTCAGGCCCTAACTTCTAATAATACACTTCCCCTTCTTCCTTGCATGCTGCTGCTGCTTGCTAATTCCCTTGATATTAGTGCATGGGATGTTTGTGAGCTTAGGGAGTTCCTATTGGCTTTTTTCCTTTGTAATTAAGGATGTTTAGAGCAGTCGGTTTGTTTGTTCATAGAGCTTCAGGGGTTTGTCCTAGGAATTTCTCTTTGGTTTTTTCTCTCACAATGGACTTTGCTCAAGAAAACTTCACGAGAGCTGCTTCTTTAACAGAGGTCACCTGAGGACCTAAATATGCTTCCTGGTCAGTTGAAATTATGATAAGAATACACTATCTTATTGTGAAAGATTCTATGTTCTATGTTTCTATGAAAGCATCTTGATAAGGAAATGCTTTGTTAGAATAATGCACTTTCACTTAGAACTGACACATAGTCTTTCTTTTGCATTTATTTGAAATAATTTATAATTCCAGAAAGAAATACTGGACTTTTTTAATGTTAAAATATACATTTGTTTCTACTGTCCTCAGATTTCTGCATTATGCATTTTTTTTAATTAATTAAAAGGCACAGATACTGTCAAGGATGACTTTGCAATATTAATCTTAGTTGAAGCTTACTTTATTTTTTTTGTTTTCTTCCAGTGGTAACAAAGCTTGTAAATAGAGGATACCAACCACATTTGGAGGACTTTCTGCTGCGAATCAACTTTAATAACTACTACAAGGATAACTGAATTCAATAGCGTAAGGATCCCTGATAACACAGTAAAACATAAACTATATGTATATGCTTATGATTTATAGAAGCTTATGCAAATGCCACACAGGAGGCATTTTTCTTCAGTGGAATAATCTGCCATCTAAAAGCTTGAAGAATATAACCACCACATACAGAGCATGATGATGCTTAAAATCCACCAAACCTGCCAGTTGTTTGATCTGCTGAAAATTGATGTTGTCATTATTGCAGAGATAGAAGAGCTGAGTGCCTGGTCTTAACACAGGAGAGTGCAAAACTGTATATCTGTGAATGTGTAAATGTTGTATTTTCAGTGGTGTGAATTTCCTTCAATGTAAATACATGTATGTGAAATAAATTAATACTTTCTAAAACTGTTGGGAGATGGGTATGAGGTACCAATGTTCCCACAGATATTAGTACCTGTTATGTGATGTGGTTTATTTTCAAACTGATATTAGTTCTTAATCTAAATATAACTAATTTCTTCACGACTCTTAGTCACAGTGGAAGAGGACGTGATAAAAACACCTTATGCCAAGGTCATCTGCTAGGAGATAGAATATTTGACTATTAGGTACTTGCTAATTGTTGGATCACTTGTGCCAAACTTAGTTTCTTTATCCTTAGTTTAAACTACGCATCTTATTTTGTGGTGATTATTTAAAATGCCTAAAACAGAAATTCAGCATCACTAAAGCAAAATAAAGCTGTAATTCCCAATATATTCCAACTACTGCTTTTAACTGAAGGATCACATTTTCATAATTTTCCTTTTCCCTCTGTTTTTTTCCCTTATATTTTGAAAAGAGACAACTGAACTTTCAACATCGTGGTATGAGAATGTCATAGAGAGGCAGTCAGCTTTGAAATATGTTGATTTTGAGATTCTGGAGTCATGGTTGCTTTAAATGTGGGTATATTCATGAGGAGCTCATTGTCTGATTAGGGGACAGTTATTTAAACCAACAGGCCTGGCTAGCATGTTACCATGAATAAGATTATTTTCTGATGATGTATAGGTAGTTGTATGATTTGTTTTTTCTGAACTAGAAATAAGTATTAGAGGCAGAATATACCAGCTCTGAAGTTGACCT
Organism: Rhagologus leucostigma; assembly: GCA_013397725.1. Lineage (NCBI taxonomy): Eukaryota > Metazoa > Chordata > Aves > Passeriformes > Rhagologus > Rhagologus leucostigma. The sequence continues at coordinate 2,550,702 of VZTD01001028.1, forward strand.
GAATGTTTCTGCTCTGGTTCCAAAGTCAGTGTCAAAACATGGTAATGCACAGTTGTAACATACATCTTCTGTGCTCTTTTGTTATCTGTGCTGTATTGAATTAACTATCTGCCTTCTGTTCTGCAGAAAAGGGGATTGCAAGAGCAAGTGGCTTGCAGGATGAGATGTTTTGTTGCCCAGGGAGGCAGAGAGCTGTTTGTCTATCTGACTTGTTCTTCAGGAATTTACAGGACTGGGTGTGTATGTGCCAGCTTGGCTTCTGGTGCAGACTGATGTCTTGTCCTAAAGCCACTGGACTTCCCACCCAGCGTCTTCAGGGAGCAGTATCTGATGTTTGGGACCCTGTTGCTTGGCACTGTGTTGTGACTGTAGAAAGACCCATCGAACATTGTCTGAGTCCCG
>VZTD01001029.1:0-56489 GCA_013397725.1 Rhagologus leucostigma
GTGGAAAATGTTCACAAAAAATCGAAGAGCATAATTTTATTGGTGTCTATTAACTGTGACAACTGCACACTCAGCAGAGAATTCCCTTCTAAAATCAGGACAGAGGGCCCACTGAAAAATGCAGGGGCTCTTGCACATGGAACATTTGCAACACCAAGTTTAGGATCAAGACCTGTGATGTGACAGTTGTGGGCTCATTGGGAAAAAGGGTTTCCTTCCACCATAGTTAAGAATTCCATCATTTGTCCCTTTATAATGCAAAGTAAAGAACAGGAGAACTCAGACAGGGGGAGAACCACAGGAAAAACCTGCAGAGTTGAGCTGTTGGAATACACTTTCCAAAATGGCTGAAGTGTTGACATAGCTCCAATTGAAACTGGGAAATTACAAGAGGACATAATGGTGAATATTCCAGTGGAGGAGGGCAGAGTTCGATGGGATACTGTGAAGGAATTGTTCCTGAGAGTGGCGAGGCCCTGGAACAGGGTGCCCAGAGAAGCTGTGTCTGCCCCTGGATCCCTGGAAGTGTCCAAGGCAGGGTTGGATGGGTCTTGGAGCAACCTGGGCTAGTGGAAGGTGTCCCTGCCCATGGCTGGGGTGGCACTGGGTGGGCTTTGAGGTCCTTTCCAACCCAAACCATTTTGAGTTTCCATGAGTTTGAAGACATGCAACCATGCTCTGAAAAGAACACACAATATCCCAGCCTTTGCAGACCCTTTAGCTGTACTGTAAATATTTACGTGAGCATTGCCTAATTTTTTGTTACCTTAAATCAACAACATGACAAGAACCAAATTCTGAGAAATCCCAGGAGTCAGAGTATCACAGCTATCACCCCAGAGACCCATTCAGACCTGGGATATACCAGGTGCCCTCTGGTGCTCTTGGTTCATCCTGGAGCTGGCAGATGGCCCAGCAGATTCCAGCAGAAGAGTGGCACAAAGAAAACAACAGTCTGTCCAGAAACAGGGAAAAGAGAGGCCACATACTTGTGCTTTGAAGAGTGCTGAAATTTTTTAAAATGACGTTTACACGTTCTTTGTAACGAAGAACATCTGGAATGCGCAGTGTGGGCACTTTGGCAAGAGGGCTCTTGCTGTGAAGGTCATTTCATCTTTCCATATGGGCCTGAAACAGGTAGGGGTCAGGCTCTGCTCCCAGGGAACAGGGACAGGACAAGGGGAAACAGCCTCAAGCTGTGCCAGGGGAGGCTCAGGAGACATCAGGAGAAATTTCTTCCTGGAAAGGGTGGTCAGGCCTTGGCAAGGGCTGCCCAGGGAGGTGGTGGCATCCCCATCCCTGGAGGTGTCCAAGGAAGGCCTGGACGTGGCACTCAGTGCTCTGGGCTGGGGACAGGGTGGGCATCAGGCACAGCTTGGACTCTTTGGTCTGGAAGGGCTTTCCCAACCTAATTGATTCTGGGATCCTGTAAGTCTGGGGGGGGCTGTTGAGTTTAATGAGTTCAGTTGTTAAAAAAATTAGAGTCTATGAAATGTCTCCTGATGCTGGGGATGCCAACCCAGGAATTACCACCATGGGGAATTAGCTCTTGTTTATTTATTCCTTCAGAATCTGTCTGACAAAATTCCACCATATCCTTTGGTGTTTGGGACAGGCAATGTGCACCCCCAAAGCTGTGCTGATAAACAATGAAATAAAGCCAAGGAGGTAAGAATTCTCCTTAAAACAATAAAGCATTACCCTTAAGCTTTTTTTCCTACCACTTCTTTTCACTCCATCATGCTTCCAAATACTAAGCCCAAGACAGAAACACACTACCTGAAAACACTTAATATCAAAAAAAATATAAACTTCTCTGCCATTTGATTTTTGATCACAGGCTACAAGCACTGCTGCTGCTTTATGTGATAAATGTGTGATAGCTCAGCCACTATTTCCAGTCTTTAAAACTGCGATGCTGTTCCATATAGGCTTTTCACATCTCATCTAAAAGCATGGCAAAGCAAGGAATTTGCTCTTTAATAGCCAGGGTCTATTTGTAAACCCATATGTATGTATATATATTTTAATTTTATTTTATATATATATTTTTATATATATATATATTTATGTGTGTATATGGTTGTGATTCCTGGTGGTAAGGATGGGGTGGCCACTCCAAGGGCACTCTGCCATGACCAGATGGGAGCCACACGTTTTTTCCCTGACCTCTGAGTATCCCAAATTGTGTTTTCATCATGCTGTACCAAAAGCAAAGGTGTCTCTGCTCACTGCTCGTCCAGCTCCTGAACTGGATCTTCCTTATTCATCCACTGACAGTTGATATGCTGGGTACAGATAAGAAAAACCCTCCAATTCTGTTACTGTAATAATAAATCTCAGTGCCAAACCCCAATCTTCACTCCTGCGTGGTATTTTATGATATTGCCTTTCTGTCTCCTTGATGAATAAGCCAGCACAGTCTCAAAGGAATGGTACTTTTGAGAGGTTTTTTTCTCACAGAACCCTAGATTTTCAAAATATGCTGAAATAACATGCGCATTCATCTTCTGGAAAGTTTCTTCTTTTTAACTAATGCTGGCAATTAACTGAAACCTTCGTGTAAGAGGTAACAGGTCACTAAAGATTAATGGAGGTTTATATTTCTGAGGCGGGGAGAATAAAAGAATCCCTTTGGAAAACCTTTTGTGAACTTAATTTCACATTTTTAGTTGTGTTGTTTGTTTTGGGGTTTTTTTGTTTGCTTGTCTTGTTGGGGTTTTTTTGTTCTTTGGTTCGTTTGTTTTTCATGCCTGGGCATATTAAAAAGAAGTTTCTGTTGTGTAGGTCATCACACGTTAAAATGTAGTTTTTAGAGTTCTTACTAAGCCGCTTTTAGAGTTTCAGTGTTATCAGCAGGTTTCATCTACGGTTTATGAGACAAATCTTAACAGGGACTCTTGATGCCGATTTATGAGGGATTTTCACAAGGCTGACGCAAAGCAACTGTGAAATCAGTTTCATAATAGGCATTTAGTATTTGCTTTTACTACACCTTAGCATGTTTTCTTTCATCAGTAAACAGAACTGTATAAAAACCTGAGTTTATATCATTAATCGGAATTCTTTGCCATGGAAAGCCAAACATTGGACAGCTAAATGAAAGGAAATGAACACGTGCTGTGGCTGTTCTTCTCTACAGTTTGTTTTTCTTCTCCAGACAAATGCAGTGAACACGTCACAAAAGCTTACGTATATAATTGTGTCTACAAAGCCGTGCGTATGCTTAAAATAATTTGCATTCACCAGCTAAGTTGATGGTTGAAGTCAAGATGTGAATTTAAATGCAACTCAGTGGTTTTGAGTCATATATGAGGAGACCCAACCAGTGAAAAACCTGGTGAAGAGATGAGAGAGTTTTCCAGACCTCCAGTTCTCATTTTGTGAGAATAGGTTTGGTTGTTTCACCCAGTACTGCTGAATTTTACGTTTGTGGCTCATCATTCTATACATTGTTGTGAAGGACCTCTAACTCTTCAGGACAAGGAGGACTCTACTGTCTTGACCTCATTTTGCTGTGGTTTCCCTGAGAAAAAAGCCAACATTGTTCTAGTTCCACCTGCCAGCCTGCTTTCCTTCTGCACTTTTCATTTGATTAGAGATATTATAGGATTTGTGGGGTTTGATTACAGGATGTGTCTCCGTATTAACATAACATTACACCATTCTGACAAAAACAAAAGACTGTAAATTTAACATAAATTGTATCCAGGATAAGGAGCAGGCCATTAAATCCCAAGTGTGACACGAAATCAACTAAACCTATTGCACAATTAGGAAACAAACGGAGGCAAAAACCAGAGCTTATCTGTTTTTAACAAGCTCTGTTGTGGAGTCTGAACCTTTTTTGTGAAGTTCCATTCATGGAATCACAGAATCATGACGGGAAAAGACCTCCAGGATCACTGAGTTTGGCTTGGACTGAGCAGCACCGTGTGGACTAAAGTGTGGAGGGAACCTCTGTCAGGTTAGAGTCAAAATCCTTCCAAAACTTCACTTGTTTATCTGTGGCTATTTTCCATCCAGAAGAACTGCTGTTGCTGAAAGAGGAAGTAAGTTTGGAAACGCAAAAGATTCTTTTCCATAATTTTGAAAGTGCCTTCACTATGAGATCACAGCTCGTGGATGTGGCATGGGTGCACTTCTTGCGCACTTCGTCTGTTTTCCTCATGCACTCCCATCCAAATTCCCCCAAGTGCTGAGTTTGCCATATCACATAACAGAGTGGAGAGAGGCAAGTGTCACCTCATTGATTATACAGTTTGAATTAATTCATTCATCTCATTAGTCAACATACTTTTATCTTTGAATTTTTTTCATCAGTTCTAGAAGTTATTTTTGCTGATTTCCCTGTAGTGCTGCTGCCCATGGTAACAGAATCAAACGCCTTGTGATGAGATGTTTTAATACTACCTAACTACTTTCCCTGGGATTAATGGTTAAGATTAAATTTCATTATGTTTATAGTTTCTTACAGGGTATTTTTTCTTGATTAAAGTGTCAGTTAAAATAAAAAAAAAGAAAGTTAGATCATTACTTCAGTAATCAGCCAATATAACTTCCTTTTGGTCATCTAGGTATTATGAAAATCTTCCCTGAACTCCTTAATCAAGTGAAATGAACCCTACCAGGAAAAAAAATAGGAAAAAAAGAGATCCAATCCTTTTCATCCAGTGATACAATTTACACTGTAAAGAGGTTGTAAACTCTGTCCTTTTCAGATCCCTTTTGCTGAAAGACTTAGAAACGCAGAATCAAAGACTATCCCGAGCTGCGAGGGACCCACAAGGATCATGAAAGTTAACTCCTGACAGAAGTGTCACTATAAATGTTGTTATCACATCGATAGAAGTTAAGGGAATTATTTCTCCTAACTAGTGTGGTTTTCACTGTTCAAACCCCTATAATAAATGAGATTTTACTCAGGAATCACTTGTTACAGGACTGCAGGCAGATACTAAAGATTCTAAGCTAATTTAAAATAGTTGCAACTATTAAACCCTCTTCTAAGGACAAAATGTAATTCAGGGTGGATAGCAACACCAGCTTCCATCCAAGCTTGGTGGAATTGCGAACAGACTTTGAAAATAAGAACTTGTGGTCTATAAACTAAATCATGCACAAGCCGTAAGAAATACAGTCATAACAGAATCACTGAATCACAGAATTCCAGAGTGGTTTGGATTGGAAGGGACCTTAAATATCATCTAGTTCCTCTGTCTTGGGCAGGGACATCTCCCACTATCCCTGGTTGCTCAAACAGCAAGTCTTGGCATAGTCTTTTTCCACCCTGTGGGATCTTTATTACAGATAAAGTTTAGAGTACAAATCTATGTCAAAATTTAGCAGGCAAAAGCAGGTGCTATGATTTTTTCGAAAAGGGAGCAGAGTACTCTAGAGACATGGAGTGGAGGACACTGAAGTTTAATACTGCTGCCCCAAAAACATGCAGGATGAGTTTTACCCCCAGGTGGGTGTTGGAAAGGCAGCAGTGAGCAGCCCAGGCAGCACAGGATGCGTGGTTGTGCTGCAGGGAAGCTCCCAGCAAGCTGAGCAAGGTTTGCTGAAGTGACAGCACTGGAGAACATAACGCAGCTCTGACAAAATCATCTTAGAATTCAAGCAGTTGCGGCCAATAAAGATGTTTGTGAGAGTTATGGCAGCAAAACTCTTGAAACACAGCTCAAAAGTAGTCATGGATTAAGAGAATCAAGATTTGTTTTCCCTTTGGCCATTTTAGCAGCTGAGTAATTTATAGATTTGCTGATTAAACTATTGAATGTCTGATATATGTAAATGGTATCAAAAAAGCTCTATGTTTACCCTTGCATATAAGCAGAAAGAAATTTTTGTCAGCCTTGAAATGCACAGGTGAAAACAATGGAGAATATTTTGAATAGTGGGGAATTAGGTGGTTTGGGTGGAATTGAACACTGTACATGCTCTCAGGTACTGCCAGCACAAAGATACTTACCACAGGTGTTTGTGCAATCATGGTACATAATGCAAATTAACAGTGAACAACGGGCATCAAACAGCTCTGCTTTTATGCTTGAATATTTTATTTTCAAAGTAAAGGGTTATGGGATGATGTGCCATAACATACCCATGTAAGAAACCTTGCTGATGGGTTTTCAAATATTTCTTCATTTCTTCAGCTGCTGTATTACTGTGTTTTGTAAGAGACAATTTAGTACACAAAAACGCTCCATGGATTTTTACACACTGAGTTCGAGCCAAAAATGTTCTTCAGGCTATTGCAGTATTGGCATCGTTCCTCAAATGTGACTTGCAAACATGCAGCTGAAAACAATACAGATGCAAATGAGTGAAAAATCTTGTAATTCTAATTCCATAATACTTTTATTTACTCAATTCAGATGCTTGAGGTTCTTTAGAAACACAAAAAGAATGCCTTTTTTTTTCAAATATACACTATTCCTATGAGTCTTTCAGGCGTTCGGGAACACCAGTTTTGATTTACTGTATGAAACCATCACAGAAAATGTTACCTTGGTAAAAAGCTGTTAACTGCAGTGTCTGGGCTGCTTTAAACCTAATTCAAGTCAGTGATAAACAATGTAAGGAAAGTGAAATGGCTGGCACAGCGTAGGCGGATGGGAATGGCTGAGCTCGGCATCTGAGTTCTGTCCTGACAACAATACAACTGCCCAAAGCAAAGAAGTCAAGGTGCTGAAGGCTTTTCATCACCACAGTACAACTCTGCTCTACCTTTTTTAAGTGGCACAGTTGAGTTTTGACAGGCTTTGTTTAGTTGGCACAAACTGTCTAAGTGGCCTCAAAAGGTTTCATTTGTTTTGCAAGAACTAGACCAGTTTGTTTTCATAGAGAATATTTGTTGTGTGGAATTCAATGGCTGTGTTCTTGCTTTATCCAGCTGCTGGTGACACGTTGCTGGGAAGGCAAGTTAAGTCTCTAACTCTGCTGCAAGACTCTTTTCTGCTTATGACACTAAGACTTATTGCTGAATGACACTGCAAAAGTGCATTTAAATGATCTGCCTGAGTTATCTCAGAACCTTAGAATGGTTTGGGTTGGAAGGGAGCTTGAAGATCATCTTTTTCCAAGCCCCTGCTCTGGGCAGGGACACCTTCCACTAGGCCAGGTTTTTAGTTCCTGTTAATAAATATCAGCAGGAATATTTTCAACAATTTTCCGTAAACCTCCTTAAAACCAGCTATTTCCATTCTCACATGCATTTAAAAACTCAAGGAAGAGTGTCAGCTGTATTATAATTGAAATTACTTTTCTTCAAATAAATGTTCCTGAGCATATTTTGTTGCGTTGGCCCAGCTGGGTTGTCAATCTATGTTGGTTTAGTTTCCCTTGTAGTTCTGAATTTGAAAGGTAATTGACTCGAAGACATTATTGCAATGAGTATTGGAAGTATAACTCACAGGAAGAAAACTCAGTGGTGCAAATATAGACAGTTTATTTACACAAAGTGTAAATAAATTAAAGGGTGAGATACAGGTTTTGGAAATGTACACATGGAAAAGATCAGCATGCGAAGTAAAATTAGAGATACAACCTCTTAAGACTGATCTCCCGAAGATAAATATCTGAAATAAAATCTGTTGTGGAATTACCAGTTACGGGAGAGGAAAGACAAATAAGTCATGTGTTAGCCTCTAGAATCAAGCTCCAGACAAGGACAGTATATTGAGCACTCATAATTCCCTCTGTTGCTGCAGCAACAGGGAAGTAACAGGGGGTGAAATTGGCTTCATTTTAGATAAGGAATAACAATTTGCAGCTCTTCAGTGTTCATTGGTGAATTTACAGAACGGGCGTCCTCTGGCAGAAGAGAGAGAACTGCTTTATCTCCTGCAAAAAAAGGAACCTAAATTTATTATGTTCAACAGTCCGGTGGATTAATAGGAACATAAACTATTTAGAAGTGTAACACTTACCCACTCTCCCAGTTGTAACTGTTGCTTAAATACTCAGCAAACTATAGAGAGTATTAGCTGCAATTGCGCTTGGGAAGACAGGATAAGATTTAGTGTTAATGGTGGTGGTGTATCAATTAATACATATAAAGCTCGACGTCCAGAGCCTTAGGATGTTCTTTATGAGTGCCTGTGGTTCTGCCCCTGATTTCTATCTGAAATTCATTCTTTCTCACATTCTCTTGCCCATTTCTTGTTGCGTCAATCTGACTTTTCCTTAGTGCTTACTCTGCTGATGTGTCTAGAGGGGACAAATCATGTCCTGGTCACTATCTTTACTTTCTTTTGATTTTCTTTGTAAGAACATTGCTTTCTCCTCGTCTGACCAGGAAAAGGGCCTGTTTATGAAACAGCGCAATAAACTAATTTACTGTGATTTTACAACTATTGGATGGAAGGCACTGCTGCAAGTTGCCCAGTTGTCATGACTACTGTGGTGCAACAATGATTAGAAATCAGGAATCAGTGTTCCAGACCTCTGCCCCAAATGTCTGAAAGCAAATAGTCCTGAAATAAATAGGTTATGATCAATAAACAGGATGTTTTAGCCATAATGAAATAATGTCAAGAGCTATTATTTTTAAGACCTTATCTACTTTGGTTATAAATTGAGGGTGACTTTCATCCTTTGTGTTAAGGACATCCTTTTGCTTCCAATCAATATGAAGTTATCCAAATACTGGCCCTGTGAAAAATCAGGAGTAGTGGACTTGAAACATCAGAAATTCTTTCCTCTGAGCAGGGTTTTAGCTGAGTCTAAGCTTTCACTAAATCATTCAGGCTGCGGGCTCTGATACCTGAACTGAGTGCACAAAAATCTCCTGGACTATCTGCACAACCAGTTGCACCTTGGAGAGGAAAACCTGAGCGAAGGGGAAAAGAGCCTTTCTTATTTTAGAAAGAGTTTTTACATCAGTGTTCCAGTTTTCAAGTGCACATAGGGTAGGGCTGTGGGATGAGATGGTTAAGTTCTAGGAAATGCTATTGCCTCTATTCTTCTTATTATTGAAAAACTAAATAAATGATCAGGGAAAGGAATGGAGAGAAAGGAGATTTTCAAACACAGCAGGAAATGCCATGGCAGTTGTATTCTCTCTATGACTGTACTCTACATGATGCTAAAAAACTTAGATGTTTTGGATGCAGTGAATAATTGTGCCTTCCCATTCTTTAAGTGCTGAACTGATGGTTCTGAGATTTAACATCTTGTAGAGAAATCAACTTTTCCCCACTAAGGATGTCTGAAGGACATTTCGAAATCTTATTGCTTCATTGGGTACCTGCATGTAATGTTCTTACAGTACTGGCCTTAAGATGAATAACACTTGGGATTCGACTGAGATCCTTCTGGCTTTTTACAGAAAAAAAAATCATAAAATGCCGCCCTAGTAATGCTGGAACCTGCAGTAATTATTTCTATTGTAATCTGGTAATTGTGTTTTCTCAGCACATGGAAGGATTAACATCCTGTTAACAGGATTAATATTCCTGTTCCTTTTGTACACTTTCCCCTACATCTAATACCTTTAGAATACTTTTGAAAGAGAACATTTCATGAGGCCGTAGTTAATCAAAGCACAGGCTTGAGAAAAGTAGAATAAGTGCATTTATTTTTCTCCTGCCCTTTCGTCTGCATGTCTTCAGTGTTCAGTATCACAAAAAAAGGATTTGTGTCGTATGCACTGCCACAGGCATTAATACAGAGTTAAAATTTAGAGACTGTTTGGTGTCTGGATAAAAGGTGTAATTTTATCCATCACACAAATAAATACAAAAATCTTTAAAAACATACTGTGAAAGCAAGCTAGTGTAGCAAATCCCACATGCCAGAGAGCCCCACATGCCAGCTGGTCAAGCTTGACACTTCCAGAGATCCAGGGGCAGCCACAGCTTCTCTGGGCACCCTGTGCCAGAGCCTCCCCACCCTCACAGGGAAGGAGTTCATCCCAATATCCAGGTTGACCTTCCTGTTGTTTCCCCACAGCCCAGCACTAAGGGTGAGTGGACAGCTTTTTTCTTGTCATTGTTCTCCACGCTTGTTTTGTCAGATCTGTGCCTTTGTGGTTTTTTCTGTGCCTCTTTTGTTCCTGGTTTCTACCTTTTGCCCTTAATTTCTCAATTTCCCAGGTCCCTGACCAGATAACCTCGCTGGAATGAACACTTTCACATGCCCTCATCAGTTGGTTCTCATCACCAACTCCCTTACTTGTCTGTCAGGTTTGTGTCCTTGTGTTTATGGCTTCCTGATTTACTTATTTCCCCTTTTTTTGCCTTGAAAAAGCCCCTTGACCAGATGCCCTTAAAGGACCATGCACTCCCACATACCCTCACGCAAACTGTTCAGTTGTGCTTCATTTCATGTTGTTATGGAAACAACAGGAGTATGAAACAGAACTTAGATCCCAGTGCAGGGGGAAAAAAAATCATGTATTCATTATTATGTGTATCTAGAATTCCATATGGAACGTTCCCGACCCTGTCAAGATCTCTGGCAATGTAGATTTGCTTCCAACTTTCGTCTCAGCTGAAGATCAGAATATACTTAGCACTCAGTGGTGATTTTCAAAGCACAGTGCCTGTGATCGCTTTGATTCCACTGCTAATCAATAAATGGACTTGTGCTTCTACTGGCATCGTGCTCCTGGGATAAGCCTAGATATGTAAAATAGTAGAAGTTTTCCACTTAGGAGTCTTTGCTTGCCCTTCGGAGCTACAGCAGGCACCAGCAGAACCTCGTGTAACTTACACCTTATAGCAGCTCCTGACACCACTTGAACAGCTTTTAGTGAGAACAGCTCTAATAATTGGAGTTGGACTGTAGGAAATCAGAGCCTCTGGTCAGTAGAGAGAAGAACTCTCATGCTCAAGTTTCTGCAAATAGTCTCAAGTTCTTGTATTCTTTTTCAGGTTTCTAGATTATCACTAGATAAATGCAATTTTAAAAGCCTTTTTTTGGTTTAAATTTCAAAAGCTGTATTTCGTTTAGCATGATCTCAGAAAAATCACTTAGCGTGATTTCAAAAACTGCCTGAAGTTGTGCCAGGGGAGGTTCAGGCTGGATGTTAGGAAAAATTCCTCCACTGAAACACAGGTCAGGCATTGGAACGGGCTGCCCAGGACAGAGGTGGAGCAACCATCCCTGGAAGTGTTCAAAAAATGGGTGTACATGGCATGTTGTGATGGGATTTAGTGGACACAGGGGCATTTGGTTGAAGGTTGGACTTGACGATCTTGGAGGTCTCTTTCAACCTTAATGATTCTGTGATTCTAGATTAGATAGATAGATATATGTTAAATATTCACATTAGACATGTTTTGATAATATCACATAGTTTTAAACGACAGATGATGAGCAGGATCTTTTTATTCTCTAGAATCTCAGTGTTTGGAACTACACAGTCCAATTGTTTTAATTGTATTTTTCTATGGCACGTTTTAAAAGCACCAGTAAACAGGTTTATTATTAGAATCAGAGAACTGTAGACTCACAGAAGATCCTGACCTGTAAGGGACCCACAGGGATCATCGAGTCCAAGGCCTGAGCAGAGTGGGAAAAGCCCCTCCCTTGATAGGGTGGTGATGATATTTTCTCTGTGCTTTATTTGCAGTAGGGATTTTTTCCACCTAAATTGCCCGGGACCTTCTGAAGCAGTTGATAGTTGCCTTAAATTAAAATAATCCACCACTATTGCAGTACTGTAAACGCCAGTCTTGTAAATAAATTCATGCAAATCTATGTTGCACCAAACATGGAGATTTAGAGAAACTTATTTCCCCAAGAATTTCCTGCAGACTCCAAATCTCTGGTCTTACACAGATCTGTTATTCCCGTTGCAGGACTCTGAACAGGGGACTCTCAATGTCTCTGCAGTTATCTAACAGAGAAGGATTTCCTCCTACTCAACACTTTTTCATTTGGACTCTCTAAATTTTTCTTCATCTCTTTCTCTTTCATGTGTCTTTATAATACATCGAAAAAAACCCTAAAAATTTTTTCCTAACATAGAATGAAAAAAACCAAGTAAATTAAAATAGTTCTTTGCAGTCAAATAATTTTAAATTTTATAGTGGCCCTATGCTTTTTTTAATGCATATCTTGGTTCCTTATATCCAGTCCTAAACAATATTTTCCTAAAATATAATGAAAAAGAGCAAGTAAATTAAAATAGTTCTTTGCAGTCAAATAATTTTAAATTTTATAGTGGCCCTATGCTTTTTTTAATGCATATCTTGGTTCCTTATATCCAGTCCCTTACTGAACTGCACGAACAAGAGAACTGCTTTTATTCTGAAAAATATGAAGATAAGGGATCATAAGTAACTGATCAGCGGCTGCAGACAACCCAAACTTCTCATTCTGAACAAAGTCTTTCTTGATATTCAGTAGAATTCATTTAATGAAATTCATAATGACACAAAAAGAAAAAGGTCCTTTCAACACAGAAGAATGGGAACTGACCACAGGAGCTTCCTTTGTTCTGGTATCTTGGGCACTTTAGGATGTTAGAGGCAATTAATTGTTGTTGGCTAATTTAATCAAATGCACTGCTCTTAACAGATCTCCAGGGCCACTTAAATCATTTCAGGATATGAAGAGGCAAGCTAAGCAATCTCCACTCTGGAACTGAATAAAATACTTGCCTGAAAAAAAAAAGAGTGTTTTATAAACCATTTGGTGTTCTTAGTTGGATAAAAATGCAAGTGGGATAAAACTGCTGAATGACTAAAAAGCTCAGCAAAACAAAAGAAAACCAAACAACAACCAAAAGAAAAAACAAACAAACAAAGCCAACTTATTTCTGGGAACACTGAGACCCAAATTATTCACTTTTTCTTCATAGTGTAATAGGGTTTTACATAGGTGAAGTGACTTATACAACCCTTTAATTCCTAAGTTTTAAGATGAGAGACCTTAGGGTTGAGTTCAGGGTTGAGTTTAGAGTTGAGTTTAGGGTTAAGCTGAGGGAGCTGGGAAAGGGGCTCAGCCTGGAGAAAAGGGGGCTCAGGGGGGACCTTGTGGCTCTGCACAACTCCCTGACAGGAGGGGGCAGTCGGGGGGGTCGGGCTCTGCTCCCAGGGAACAGGGACAGGAGGAGAGGGAATGGCCTCAGGCTGGGCCAGGGCAAGTTCAGGTTGGGCATCAGGAGGAATTTCCCCATGGAAGGGGTGGTCAGGCCTTGGCAGGGGCTGCCCAGGGAAATCTTGCGGTCTGTATTTCTGGAGGTGTCCAAAGAAGGCCTGGAAGTGGCACTCAGTGCTCTGGGCTGGGGACAAGGTGGGGATCGGGCACAGGGTGGACTCCATGGTCTGGGGCGTCTTTTCCAACCCTCAGTGATTCCGGGATTCTATAGCAAGAACACTTAAATTTCCTCCATTAGTAATGTAGGTATATTTGAACAATTTCTTTTCCTACAAATTCAGTATTAGTTGCCTTGTCCCTGTGTTACCCTTCGGCAGGCACTGTTTTGTAAGATAAATGAAATGGCTGACTTGATAACACATTCCACCTCCTGTGACTTTATCCCCTTGCAAATGCATCCCCTTCCCCTTGTCACCTTCCCATTCAGGAATTAAAACTGCTTGACAGTACTAAATAGTTTCATAAAAGCTTCTCTCTCTAGTGCACATAATTGTTTAACTGAATTAGTCGAATATCATGTGCTGGTCATCTACATAAATATTAACAGAAACCTTTTTGACTTACGAACATCTGTAAACAGACACGGACAATAAAATCGCAGAAATTCTTCCGTTCCTGAACAAAAAAATCTCTTGCCATCTGGTTTTTCCCAGTTACACCATTTGGACTAATATTAGAGAAATATTCACACAAACATTGTAATGGAAGACACCTTTTGCCTCCACAAACCTTCTTTAAGTATTTTAGATCCCATCGTGGGGTAACACGTGGCAAAGAGAGGCACAAGGAAATGACAAGCATTGTTCCTTGCTTTTCCTGTGAAAGTGCACATTTTCAAAATCAAAAAAAAAGTCGAATCATTTAAGAAGTGTGCTGCTTGAAAAAATTCTTGTAGATGTTGACTGCAAAGCCTTAGATCAAAAGATAACATTGGTGACAGCCACAGAGGCTTTCTGAAGGATGTAAAAGCTTAACAAAAATCTTCATCTGTTTCAATTAAAGAAAAACATTTTGGCACCCCCCAGAAGCAGAAATCTGCTGGAGATTTTGCTTTCTGGCTTCTCAGACAAAGTAATTTTTTATTAAAAAAGACATGACTTTGATTACATGTGCTTCAGACAGGCCTTGCTTTATGTTGGATGTTGATAGAGGGTTTCCAGCATTACACCTGATGGATTTTCTACAAATAAATTCTTGAGGATTAGCTCTGCTTTATTGCAGATCTATTTTCTGAGGCAAGCAGCAATCCAGAGATATGTCATTTGTGCTATTACAGACTTGCATTTCTGCTGAAACGAATGGGGTTATTTTCTTAGACGATTTGTTTTGACAGCAGAAAAATGTATTTTAGAAGAGGGAGACCGATCAAAAGGACTATCAACAAAGTACCTTATTTATTTATTTATAACTTTTAAAAATTATTTATCAAAGTCATTAATTGAAATCCATGTTTAGACATGGATTCTGTCAGTGACACACACCAGAGCTGTTGTACACATCGATTGTGGAAGTCTGATCCAGAAGGGAGAAGAAACCAGCAGTGTGAAAACTTCGAGCACCCCCAGCACTTTTCATCTCTCCAGTCCCAGTTGGTGCTTGAGTTTCCACCAAGAGCGAGGTGGAAACAAAAGGAATCAATTGATACTCTGCTTCTTGGTGTTTGCAGCTTGAAAACCTCCCTCTGCGGAGGGATTTCTCATGCTCATTCCCACCACAGTCACCTCAGAGACCCTGAAAGTGATGTGAGGTTCTGAGGGAGACCAGTGCTGTCAACACTCCTACCTGCCCTCCATCCTTCAGAGGGAACTTCTGAAGAAGCGGTGAGAGCAATTTGAGGAGGAAATAAGACTTGAATGAGTCACCTGTTAAAATCCTACAGAAACAAAGCATGATCTGACTTCCACAGAGCCTCTAAATCACGGACTCCTCCTCCCCTTGCTTATACCAATTCAGCTCTCGTTTCTTCATCCAGCACAATATAAATTAATACCAACAATACAGTCAAAGGAAGTGTGAGGCAGTGATTTCTCTCTGATGATTTTTAGGTAAAAGCCCCTTGCTGTCTGCCCATGGTGACATTTTCTATGGCTTCCAGGCAGGAACGTGTGATGTTCCCTCTGACTCAGCTACAGGAAAAAGATCATCCTGCCTTTTAGGCTTTGACTCCCGAGGAGGTGTTTCATGGAGCCACTCTGTGATCTTAGCTTTGTTCACACATTTAATTGCAATTACACCATCCCTGTACTTTAGTTACAGCCTTAATTGGGTAGCAGGAGCAGCAGTTGTAATAGGATTATTTCTCAGATCTCTACTAGGAAATCTCTGCTGCCTCTGCTACCAGCGTGGGAGGCTCAGGAAGTCGGGCAGTATGAATAAGGGCCGTAAATGATTCCTATGGAATTAGTTTATTGATTCCAGCCTTTTTTGCTGTGAAGGATTTCATGCTGTGAAACAAAGCCCGTGGTCTATGCAGGTGTGTGGAATGCATGTGTTTTGCAATGTGGAACTGTTAAGGTTGGAAAAGACCTTCCAGGCCATCAAGTCCAACCACCCGCCCACCACCACCACATCCCCACTAACCCATGTCCCCAGGTGCCACATCCACGAGTTTTTTGAACATTTTCAGGAGTGGTGACTCCTGCACTGCCTGGGCAGCCTGTTCATTCTAACGTCACTAATATTGCTTCTTTTTTCCTAACTTTTCAAGTCACTATTGGGAGCCCACTAATTTTTCTATTAGAGCTCCTATTAAAATTTACAGTTTTATTTCAAATGGCTTAACTATAGCTACCTAAACTGTTATTAGTGCATAGATTTTATAAAAACTAACCTCAAATCTGACCAGGCAATTAACTATATATCCCCGGTCTCTGGCAGAGGATCCAGTGTTTTACTGGCATTCGTTAGGGCAACAGTTTTTAATTTTGTGCTTTGTATTCCTAAAGTAGAACATTGTCTTGGGGTGACTCTATCATGTGTATCCCCTGTCATGCTCTATGCCCAAAAAGTAATATTGTGCCTTTTCTGTGCCTTTAAACTGAGCTTGAGAAAAAAAAAAACAGAAGAACTTTCCAAAGCAGCTTCTCAAGGACACAGAGATTACACTCCTCAGTGTTGTCTGGCTGCAGGCAGCACGGACGGAGCACCCTGCTTGCTTTTTCTTCAGCCAGCTGGTTTTTTTCCCTCTTGGCGTGAGACGGAGAGCTGAATTTTGTTTCCTGGGACTTTGGTTTTTCCCTTCTTCTCTTCTGAACTGTTTCAACAACATCAGAACACATCAGGAGAATTTTCTCCCCGAGGCCCGGGGGTGGGCCCACGCCCTCACCGACCAGCTCCGAGGAGGAGAGAGACCACACCTACAGAAGGACTCTGAAATCTTCCCAGGTTTCTCTCTATAGCGAGGGTTTTAATTCATTATTTAGCATCATTATCCTTTTCCTGTGTGTTTGTTAAAATAAATAGTTTTTATCTCTTTCACTTTCCTTCGAGGAAAAATTTCCTTTTTTTCCCAAACCCTGTGGGGGGAAGGGTGGTTGTAACCTGGTTTTCTCTCAGGGGCTATATTACGAAATTTTGGCCAAAGCAGCTCAAACATTAAAATAAAAATGAAAATACACAACAATTTTTGAAAGAAATAAGGCAATAATTGAGCTAAGTAGCAACATTGATATATATATGTAATAAATCAAATTAAACACAGAAAAAATGCGAGTATGCAAGTATAGAAAATACAAAATATGTTTCTTTATATCAAATGAAGAATGATATTTTTCAGCATTTTTTTCACATGACTGTGCAGCCTTTGAGAGACACTATGCTATTTATACATGTCATTAGCTTGTAATAAAAATGCTAGTAGCAATTGGCTACCTGTCTTTGGGTTCATTTGGTCTTCTACAGAAAGAAAAATACTTCTATGTTCCCTTTTTTTTTTCTCGGAGTTTCTTTTTTTTAGGACAATTACCATTTGTTGTCAATGAGACCTTTATCACTGTAATAGTCATATCAGAATTTAATAACTCTCTATGTCACTGTTAAAGATCCCATTGACTAATTAGTAGATTTTTGTTATGTTAGAGGAAAGAAATATAGATTTTATTTTTTTTTAAAAATTAAATCTATGTTCTTCTTCTATTAAGCCTACCTTAGATGACAAACTAATATGAACTAGTCATGTACTGCCATGGCATGGAGCAATTTTAGCCCACTACCAGCAACAATCCCTTGTAAATCTCAAGGAAAGCTGGAGCAGTGGTTCACAGTCTCATTCTGTACACATGGACGTGGCTTAAATACAACAAATAAAGGACTGAGTAACTTGAATGGAGGAGAATCACATTGTGGAAGGAATCTCATCTTTTTGATCATCATTTTAATTCACATTAATTTTTTTTCCTTTTTTTAATACAGAATCATCTCACACCTCAAAAATTCCAAAGAGGACTTGCAGAAGCAAATACCTGAAGATGATATTTCAGAAATGCAATGTGATCCCTGTGTCTAAACAACGGGGAAACTGGAGTTTGTATCAGTTCTGTGAATCCTTCTGGCTCTGCAGCAGTGACTAGAAATATTCACAATAAAGACCACTTCTGGTACAAGAATCATTGGTCTGGGATGCTCCAATACAAGGCAGCTCCAAAGCTTTGGGGTCTGCTCTCCCTGGAGAACCAAATCATCAGCCATCAGAAGGCTGTTCCTGCCTTGCAGTGCATGGAACCTGTGCTTGTTTCACACTCCCTGTTCCAACACAGCAGCAGAAAAAACGCTGAGTGCCCTCTTCGGCTGCCTCTGGATCAGGTTTAGTGACATATACAGACTCTCCAGAATTTCTGGAAAACTCAGTTAGATGTGCAGATCATGGAAATTTGGGGATTGAGGCCTCTGGTTATTTGCATAGAAGGAAAAATGTACCTCTATGAGACGTGGTCCATGAAAAAAATCAAGAGAGAAATGGCATAATTCCTATGGCTTCAGGGTTTTTTTCCTGTTTTCAACAGGACCATCTGGCTGAGGAGGAGGGAAGAAATTGGAAGGGACTGAGCAACCTGGTCTAGAGGAAGGTGTTCCTGCCCATGGCAGGGGGTTGTTGTGAGACGGTCCTCAAGTTCCTCTCCACCCCAAACCACTCATGATTCCATGACTCCATGAAATTCAGAAATCTTTTTCTGTGCCCCTGCTGTGTTCCATGACCTGGTGTTTTCACAGCTGCTGTGTTCATCCCAGGCAGGCTGTGCTGCCCAGGCACTCCAGCCACGCCAGCAGAGTTCAATACTTCTAAAACAGAGAGCACTCTTTCCTTTACAGAGCTGAGTGTCTTCGGCCTAAAGATGCAGTAACCGTGTCACTGCGGGATATCAGCGGTTCATCAGTGCGGATTTCACTCGTGCTGTCATTCAGATTTGCAGCCACGCCATGACGATAATATTTTATCATGATGTTCTTTTTATTTTATTCCTTTCGGCAACGTACAGTGCCAACTTGACCTAAATTACCAGATTAATAAATCGTATTAATAAGACGTGATAAAGTAAAGCAGTCAATCACTTACCAGTCTGGAGGGAGCTTAAAAACAGAAGATTGGTGGCAGTTCTCAGGTCAGGTACTTCTCACTCATGGACCTCTCTCCTATTTTGGAGTCAAGCACAGGAACACATCCCAAGTAGGAAAATTCATACCAAACTTAACAATATTCTTAGGTCATTGCTGCCGTTTTCATCAAGTTCAGTGGAGATTAAAAGTCACTTTATAGCCAGTTGCTACAAGATGCTATATATATTCTCCTGTCAGATCTGAAATGATTCTATTAACTGGTGGAATAATGAAACGTGGAGTCACAGAATATCCTGGGTGGGAAGGGACACACAGGGATTATGGAGTCCAAGCCCTGGCCCTGCACAGACACCTCAACAATCCCACCCTGTGCATCCCTGGGAGCATTGTCCAAACGCCCCTGGAGCTCTGGCAGCCTCGGGGCCGTGCCCATTCCCTGGGGAGCCTGGGCAGTGCCCAGCACCCTCTGGGGAAGAACCTTTCCCTGCTCTCCAGCCTGACCCTCCCCTGGCCCAGCTCCAGCCCTTCCCTGGATCCTGTCCCTGGTCCCAGCGGGCAGGGATTGGAGCTGTCCCTCAGGAGGAGGTGCAGTACCACAGCTCATCATATCAAAGACAAATCCCTTGTTCTCTGGAAGTCAAAACTCATTCATAAAACTCTATAAAATTTTTCATCGTTTCATCTCTCATAACATGAGGAGTATCAGAACCAACCTATCTGATTTCAGCTTGCCTCTTTCTTATTTTCCTTCTCTAAAATCCAGGTAAAACCATGTAATTGAAAATCATATTAATATGTTGGTGTAGTGACGCATAAATGAGTCACTCGAGAGGGTGCACACCATATGTTTTGATCTACAATCCCTCCAGTTTGCTATTGCACTGGTCAAGTAATTGAAGCATGTAACCTGCCCTGCTCTTAAAAATATGAACCCTTCAAATAATCCAGAAGAAAAGAAGAAGAAAAAAAAATAACATCAAAAATCTTCGGCCTCAAAAATTTCTGCTCTAAGATGAATTGCAAGAGCTTACTCTTCCTTTTGGTACAAAGTTTCTGGTAGTGACCTTGATACTGCTCAATAACTATATGTCCCAAAATCACCAGGAAGAACCTGGGTTTCTCTGTCTTCTTGTTTTCTGTCCTGGAAATAAACTAAAAGGTTTTGTGGAAAATATAAGGTTGAGGTGGAGCACACTGAGTGCAAAATAATCCAGAGTTTGTGCCACAGTTTGAGCTAAAAATAGGGTTAAGGAAACATAAAAGCTGTCACTCACACCTGCATTCAGCAAATTCTGATAGACTGGGCCCAAAACAGACAATAACCAGCAGAAGTTGTATGTATATATTTGAATAATGACTTCCAGCTGACAAGATTTCCACAACCATCTGTTCTTTCAGGTGAGAGTAATTTCTTAATGTTGAGTAATTCATGACACCTTTTCCTTACATATTTGTGGGCATTTTAAATGTAAATACTGATTTCAATGTGCTACACAATATTTGTAACTTACGGAGCTTGAAAACCATGTCTTAACTACACTGCCTGAGTTTTTAACTCACTTTTCACTCGGTGGTGATGTGGCATGAGCCATCCATGGTTTGCCATCCACATGGGGAGAAGCACTCTCATCCTGGACTTACTCTCCAGGGAACCCTTTCGACCTTGCGTGTTAACAGAGGGTTTGTGGTGAGATGCAAATGAATGTAAACTGTTAACGCGGTGCTTCTCAGCACCAGGCAGTGTAATGGCCTTGTGTACATTCCAGCACTCAGAAAAAAACCATAACCCAGGCTATCATCTGCATTCTTTAATCCCAGATTCTGAATTTATTGCCTTCCGCAGCTCCTGTACCCGGGAGAAACGTGCCAGGGGTAATTAACGACACGCCGCCTAATAAAATAATGGAACTCAGGCCCTAAAGTTCTGCTACACTTAAAGAACTGTAGGAATGCTTTTCATTCACAAATTAGGTTTGGCAGGAAGAGGAGAACTCCCCGTGATTTACTGAGGAAGCTGAAGCTGTGTCCTGCTGTAAGCAACTCCGTGGGCTGCGGGACGTGCTGCACGGGCTTCGTGTGCCTTTCCAGTGGTGACAGCTGATTGAGCTCTGCTGTAACTAGGCAGCAGGGCTGCGTTTGCCTCAACTTTAACCCTTATTTAAAATACCTGAGTGGAAGATTGAAATGGAGTTCTAGGAATGGGGTTGATGTAGCCTGCGCTGGAAGCGGCTAAAATAAGTCTCAGTCAGAACCAGCCGTGGCTGCTGGCTTGGATCCATCCCTGCTACGTGCCCACAGAACAGCTTTCCATGAGGATCCGAGCTGTCTAGCACATTAAATGGTTATTTCTTCACTGAATACATTGGCAAAGGGTGGGGAGGCTGGCTTGTTAATCAGGTTCAGGGCTCAGGGGAGCTCCTTTAAGGCGTGTTGCAAGAAAAAAAAATCGGATGTGTTGTGGAATCACAGAATCACAGGAAGGTTTGGGTTGGAAGGGACCTTAAAGCCCGCCCAGTGCCATTCCCTGCCATGGGCAGGGACACCTTCCACTAGCCCAGGTTGCCCCAAGCCCCATCCAACCTGGCCTTGGACACTGCCAGGGATCCAGGGGCAGCCACAGCTTCTGTGGATACCCTGTGCCAGGGCCTCACCACCCCCACAGGGAACAATTCCTTCCCAATATCCCATCCATCCCTGCCCTCTGGCAGTGGGAAGCCATTCCCTGTGTCCTGTCCCTCCAGGCCCTTGTCCAAAGTCCCTCTCCAGCTCTCTTGGAGCCCCTTTAGGCCCTGAAAGTGGCTCTGAGCTCCCCCTGGAGCCTTCTCTTCTCCAGGTGAGCACCCCCAGCTCTCCCAGCCTGGCTCCAGAGCAGAGGGGCTCCATTCCTTGGAGCACCAACGTGGGCTTCACTCGACTTTTTCCAGCAGATCAACATCTTCTCTATGTTTGGGCCCCCAGACCTGGACCCAGTATTCTGTGTGGGGCCTCACAAGAGCAGAGGAGATGGAAAGAATCACCTCCCTCGTGATGATTCTTGTAGGAATCCTGCCTGTCCTATAAGACAGATTTTTAATCCATTTTATAAAGCTGTGTCACAATTGCACAGAACTGTGTTGATTTTACAGCTCATGTGCTTAAGGATTATTACAGATTTTTATCTTTTTTCCTAGTATGAAGAATCATAATGAAAACAATTCATAAAACTATTGAGGGATCTTCAGATAAAAGCACCAAAGCCAGAATTATTCAACAAGCTCAGCATCCACAATCGGGTAAAGGGTTGCAACCCCTCTGTGGCATTGATTCCTTTGTAGCGAGTGGCAAAATCCCCACTGATTTCA
Organism: Rhagologus leucostigma; assembly: GCA_013397725.1. NCBI lineage: Eukaryota > Metazoa > Chordata > Aves > Passeriformes > Rhagologus > Rhagologus leucostigma. The sequence goes on from VZTD01001029.1 coordinate 22,008, forward strand.
AGGGGCTGTGGTCTCATCCTGCATGTCCCAGTGAGCTCATGTTTGGGTTACAGACCTCTTCAAACATTTGCCTGATGGGATTGCAGTGGCTGCTGCTGAGAGCTGAGCACTGCTGCAAGGCTGGGCCTAAACGAGAATCTGATTTCTCTGGGAGTGCTCATCCCGTGGAAGTCCGGGCTGGTCTTAAATACTGATTTTGTGTGAGCACCACATGGATGATACTGGGCTGTTTCTACCCACAAAGCATCACCGAAGGTGGTGTTTTTGAAACCTGTAGAAAGCATAGATTATGAAATTTGATTTGGCTTTTTGGTGATCTTCACATCCTGGGAGGCTCCAGGCCCAGCATCACCGGCTGTTCCAGGGGTGGGTTGTCCTGCTCTCCTGTGGGCTGGGGCGGCCTCACCTGGAATATTGTGTGTAATTTTGGGTGCCACAATACTGGAACAACCTACAGGTGCTAGAGGGCATCCAAAGGAGGGAAATATTGTGTGTAATTTTGGGTGCCACAATACCAGAACAACCTACAGGCGTTAGAGGGCGTCCAAAGGAGGGGCACGAGGTTGGGGAAGGGTGTGGAGGGGCCACATGAGGAGCAGCTGAGGAGCCAAATGAGAGCTCGTGTTTATGATCCTGGCTTTAGCAAACCGGTAAAACTGAATCGCAGCTCTGAAACAGAACACCAGGGTTAGGAACTAAACTTCCTAATATCTACAGCTCTACTTCCTCCCGTGAGGTAAACTCTGTTTAGGAATACTTCTCTTTGGCGCCCTGTACTTGATTTCTGTAACACGAAGTCCAATCATTAACTGCTTGTTTTCATCATATAATTTCACCCCTTTGGGCGATGGAAATTTTCTGAGAAAAACAAAAAAATTATGATTTTTTATGAAGCCCAAAAGGTATTCTGAAAGCAGAATATGATGCTGCTCTGTGCAGTTACTCTTTACGAGTTCCATGGGATGTTTTTTTTCCCCTGAGATGCACAAGGACAATTTGATTTTTCAGTTGCTGGGCCAGGTTTGGTCCAGCTGTAACAAGCCTTGCAATGAGACCCCTCGTGATTTATCATGATTTGGATTCATCTGGGATCTCAAGTGTGTTGCCAAAGTTTTACAGACCTCCCCATGAGGCCGATTACTGCCGTAGAGGAAAACTGTAGGAAGCCTGGCCAGACCTGTGTAGCTGAAATCTTTGTTAAGGTTTCATTCTGCTTGAAAAGCTGTTTTACCTTTCCTCACATTAGCATATGAAAAATTCTGGCTAATTCCGTCTGGCCTTTCAAAAATCAGTTTCCCTAAGACAGCAGCATTGCCAGTTAATACTTTGCCTCCATGTGAATGTATGTGCAAAAGAAAGGAAAAATAGAACCTGCAAAACCAATATAAGTTAAAATCATTGAAGCATAGAGTCATAAAGGTTGGAAAGACCTCAGGGGTCATCAAGTCCAACCTTTGACCCAATCCCACTGTGCCCACAAATCACAAAGTGACACAACTCCTCATTTGAAATGAAATACGAAACAAAATATTATTTTTATAAGTGAGTCCTCTTCCTGAATTCTGCTTTGGAAAGCTGCAGCATGAAGTCAGAATCAAAATGTTGATTAACCAGAGTGCTGCCCATTTACAGCAATATGACTTGGAGCAGAACTGGGATCTTTGGTGCCACATCTTCATGGAAAAAATACATTACCTGGGGGAAATTTTTCTTTTTTCTTTTGCCTACCGAACTACCCCAAGGAAAAAGCGGGGCCAGTACAAAAAAACAGGAAGAGAAGTATAGAAATTCTTCAGAGTGCAAAAGAAAAGTCAAGGGAGATCCTGGCTCAGTTTTACGCTAAAGACTGGTGATCTTTGAGGTTCCTTCCAAACCAAACCATTGCATGGTTCTGTGATTTTATGATTCTGTGATATTTTGCATTTATGCTGTTAGTGTTTGAGGAAGGAAGTGATTCCAAATGCACCAACAGGACACGAGAGCTGCTCGCATAACTGTGCCCTGTGTCCTTTATCATAAAATGAATTTTAAAATGTTCTGGGGTTTGGGTTTCGTTGTGGTCCTTGACCCACTCAATGTGATGGATGCAGATCACCTCTGCTGTCTACTGGAGAGAGGGGAAAAGGTTCCCACAAGCCTTGTGGGTGGATTTCATTCTTTGGGGTAAAACTGAAGTGGGAAATTGAACTTGGGTATCCCTTTGAGTGGATTAGAAATATCACCAGGGAAGAATAACTGCGTACTGTACAGAGACTGAGCACTCACCCCAGAAGTGGCATCTCAGTGATGCAAGAGGTGGGTAAAAATGTGTTATTAACTGTCCTTTGTGAGTGTGGGAAAGAGGTTAGTTCCAGTTAAGAGTTTAGGAGTGATAAATTATATTTACACAAGTTTACCATCGACTGCTTCTCCGCTTTCTCTTCAAGGAAGAACTTGCAGTAAGGAGGGGCGTCTGGGTTCTGGACTGGGCTGGGTTTTACACACAGCAGGCAGTGAACCCTGGCTTGTTCTCCCTCTCTCCATAAAGTGCAGTGATTATGGCTCTCGTGCCCATTGTGTGCTTCTAGTGCCTCTGGAAAATTATCTCCCAGCCTCCCCAAGAGGGCACAGCACGAGAAACAGGGGCCAGAAAAGGAGGAACCTGAGACCTGCCACCACCGCAGTGCTCATTCCTGCCAGGCCCTGGGCAGATGAGCTGTCTCACACAACATTTGGAGGAAATCTGGGAAATTTTGGCATCCTGCACATTGCCCTGCACATCGAGGGACAGGCACTGAGCCACCACAGTGCCTGTTTTCAAAATACTGGGCACTCAAGCCTTTAATTTCTGCCAATTTATGTGTGGTCAGCACAGGACCCGGAAAGGTGACTTCAGCATTAAAGCTTGGGAAGACTTTACTGAGACAAAGAGCAGCAGAGTTCTCACAGGAATTGGTACAACGTAAAGAAAAAATCAGAAATATTTTCATTACTGTGGTGTGACAATTTTGAGGGAAGGAAAATATATTGATAGTCCAAAACATACAGAAAGGAAAACTGTGCAAAGCTGCACGCGAGGCAAATTCATCGAGGAAGGTGGAAGAGGCAGCTCTTCCAAATGTGCTGAGAAGTCTTTCTGGCTAAATTGAATTTGGAGTGTATCCCAGGTACAAAACAGTGTTAGCCAGAGTGCTCCAGATGGAGATTATCCCGAGCCAACAGCTAACTGTATCAATGCTTTTCATTGACTTGGGTGCTGCAGAATGAAATGGCAGCAAAATGTCCAACATATGATTCCTTTTATTACTCCTGATGCCATAAGTGATGCTTTGCCTGGGCTATCACCACGTAGCAATTATTATTCACCACCATCAGCACTGCTTCCACCTGTCAAATCATGGCTCTCGTTGATTAGTTTGATATTTTAGCAATAGTGTAATCTCTGCTACTGGATTTAATCCGTGCTCTCTTCTGTAGTCACTGCCTCACTTAGGAAATAGCATGGAAATAGCTGAACTTTTTAATCACAGTTAAAATTAAAATACTAATTTCCAGAAGTAGAGCCACCTGCAGTATATATAATATTAATATAAATTCTTCAATGTGACAGAAAAAAATTACCAGGGGAGAAATCCAAAATGAGTAAGTTTGATGTGCAAACATTGAAGAATATGAGCTGTATCAATGCACATTGCTGTAAAGACTCCTGTATTTCTCACAACTCTCTCGAATGTCTCTCAAAAATCACGGTGCCATTTCACTTAGGATGATCCCAGGAGGCATAGCTAGCAGGTAATTATTTTTGATAACTTCTTCTTTCCCACCCTCGAGCACTTTTGTATGTACACTGAATATATTTAACACTTCATTATTCAGCAACCGTTTACCTCACCTATAATTAGAAATAAGTGAGAAATACTGAACCGTTTTTTAGAGGAACTTTTCAAAACACACACAAGCTGCTGTGTGATTCTCAACCCCAGCTGGAAAAAAAAATTAAATTAATAAAACTAGGACATATCCCAGACAAGTAAAATCAAATCCCAACTGACAACTTTTGTGTCTGTTCGAGCAGATGCAATTTTGGAATTACTGACATATTAAGTTTTCATCCACCTTGGAAAAAACCAAGAAGCTGTGTGCTGAAAATGCTGACAAACCCCTTTCAAAGGTGTTGCCGTCGGATGCTGATATAATTAGGCCCCAGAATAAGGTACAGCACGTCGGTGGTGCAGCCTGTCAGTACTTCTGCAGTGATTTATGGTCTGCTGCGGGAGAGCACCAACAGGACAAGCCGTGCCACACGCCTTGCTAAGAGGAGACATTTTCCACTAAACTTTTAAAGGGAAACGTTATCATCGGGTTTTACAGATGACAGATTTTCAAAGGTGCTTAGGTACCTCCAGATACAAATGGTTCTCTGCTATAATTCTAAAGGATGTAGGCAACTTAGTAGCCCTTTTTTTTTTAGCAAGCATCGAGTACCTGTGAATTAAAAACCTCAAGAGTGATGCAGCATGGAAACAGCGTAGAATTAAAAAAGCTTTCGTCCATCTGAGGAGAGGCTGAGGCCACTTGGCTTGTTCAGCTGGAGGAGACTTAGGTCAGACCTCACTGGGGGCTGAGGGGCAGCAGAGGGGCAGCTCCAATCTCTGCTCTCTGTGACAGGGACAGGACCCAGGAAATGGCTGGAGCTGTGTCAGGGAGGGTCGGGATGGAGATCAGGGAAAGGCTCTTCCCCCAGAGGGTGCTGGGCACTGCCCAGGCTCCCCAGGGAATGGGCACGGCCCCGAGGCTGCCAGAGCTCCAGGGGTGTTTGGACACCGCTCCCAGGGATGCCCAGGGTGGGATTGTTGGGGTGTCTGTGCAGGGCCAGGGGTTGGACTGGATGATCCTGGAGGGTCCCTTCCCACTCAGGATATTCTGTGTTTCCGTCATTTAGATTCCAATTGAAATAAATGTTGCTAACCAAACCAGTAAACAGGTAAATACAGCTGAAAAGTGTCCACTGAGCTCAAACTAACTCTCTATAGCTCTACGTGGCAGTGCTGGGCAGTAGGCCCCAAACAGGATTTATGACATGTCAGGAGAACAGAGTGGTAATAATGAACAACTGTAAACAAGGAGCTCTCCAGAAAGACAGCAATATTGTTTAAATACCTCATTATATTACATTGTCTGCAAGAAAAAATGCTAGAAAATAATATAAAAACAACTTCAGGCAACCTTTGCTACACTCCTTGTTCCTCCTCCTCCTTCCTGCTACAGCTTTTTTGCTCGCACTAAATTCTGAAATGTGATCTCACCTCCTGATTCGGGTCCCATCACACATCACCACATCCTATCTGTTTAGGTGGTACATTTCTATACACTTACATGTAACCCTGTGGTTACCTGATGCACCATTTAAATGAATGAGAGAAATAAAAATACCAAATCGATTAAAATTTATTTTATTACGAAAAACCCAACAGGTTATATATTGCTGCTTCCACTGTGAAAATCAGCCTGTGGAAAGAGCTGCCTCAGGAGCTGATAGTTAAAAGAGCAGATGACAGCCAGCTAGGCAGTGAAAGACAGATGTGACAGATGTGACACATTGGGGGAAGACGTCCTAATAACACTCCTAATAAAGGTGATACCACTCAGCATGGTACAGGAGCACACAGGGATGAAGGGTCCAGTGATAGCTTCCACTTCGATGGTATTTGTGCGAAGAAAAGAGGCATTTTATAAAAAATAAAGTCCTTCCTCCTTTATCTTGTCTTTCACAGAAAATTGAAGTTGTATCTCTTCTGTGCTCATTGCAAAGTGCAACGTACTAAATCTTGATGCCTTCTGGGTAAGCCACAGGGTAGAACCGATTTTGGGACAGAACACTGCAATTCCAGGGACATCTAGGTACGGATCCAGAGAAAGAAGATCAAACTCTGCTCCCGATTCCCTCTTCAGCTCCCTTTGTTTGGCCCAGTTAGAGTCACATGAGCTTAATTTGGGCTTTTTATCAAAATAGACCAACTGTGGTTTTGGTGACACAATTCTGCCACTTCTGATAAAAGTTTTTTTGTCCAATGAACTTTTTTAATATCAAAGGAAGCTCCAGTTAGTTAATAATTTCTTGATTCGGTTTATATTTAGCATCAACCTGTTTTTTGTGTGCCAAGAAACAGAATCAATGAATGCACAACAATTTAATTAAAGTTCATCTGACCTTGGACAAAAACTTTCATCAGAAGAGGCGATTGGCAGAATTATGTCACCAAAACCACAATGTCTTTAATTCTGGTGAATATTTTTCAATTCAGTTCCAAGACAGGCCCTGCCCTTTACTTCATTGCTGCTCTTCCTTCTTGCCTTTTAGATCTTTATGTTCTCATACTGCATTGATTCCAATAATTCCATTCACACTTCTGATCAAATGAACGTTCTGTTCCCATAATTTAAGAGTAAGTAGAGCACAGTGAGGGTGCAGATAATCTCTTATTTACTATGTTTTAAATTACTTTTCTTCTTTTTGCCTCTTTTTGTCACCATACAAAATTGTGTGAGCAGTGAAAACTTTGCCCTCATCTCTGTAATGTGCAAGCAGAAACTTCAGAACAGTTACACTGCAACTACAATTTTTGACCAGGAAGGAATTATTTTACTGGGAGTAAATATAATATAATTGAAATCTTGGTAAATGTAACCTGGATTCTCAGAGTTATTTCAAAAATTTAAATATCTCACAAAAAAAAAAAAAAAAAAAAAGCAGGTGTCATATAAATAAAATTCCAGTTCTGTGAGTTTAATTAAAAATAAAAAATACAGCCCTTCCACAAAGTAACTGCACTGTATCTTGTTTAAAACTACGATGTAATTGAAATGAATGTATTAAATTGGTTTTAATGACATTACACTTCATGAGTGGAATGAAAAATCTCATTCCTGCAAGGTCAGGAAGGGCAGCCTCCATCGTGGCACTTTGCAAGGTAAAGTATGTTAGACTTGAGTAAAATCATTAGTCCTGATTATTCACTGACAGGCCTGGGAAAGCAGAATATGGGATGGACATGGAAGTTGTGCCAGTGTGAGCATTTTACAGCCTGTTGCTTTTACATTTTTCCTGTCAAATAATAAATTATTTCTCAAATTAAATTGCTCACACCGATCGGGGCTTTTGGGCTGCTCTTTGTTGATACTTATTCCTCGTCTTGTTCTAGTTGCTAAGACATTCATCATTTCGGAAAAGGGGTTTTTTCCTTTGCCTTTGGTCAGGAATTGTGATTGCATATTTGCATGCAGCAGACCACAAGGATACACATTCTAGACATTACCCTGGGAAAAAAACTTGGGAAGACCGGGATTGGAGAGGTGAAAATGGCTTAAATTTATTCAGATTATACACCTGTTGACATTTTCATCAGCCGCAGACCAGTGCTTTTCACTCCGAAGATCAAGGCACTTGAGTTTTCACCAGGATTTATGTTCTCATGCAGTGCAACCTTGTATTTCATAAGACTTTCTACAGAACAACTGCACTCTTTCTCAGACTCTGCAAACTGCATGCAGATTATTACAACAGGTGCATGAAATTTACTCTTTGGGTTTTTTTTTAATTCTGTGGCCTAAACCAATTAACCAGTTATGATGTCAGAGCTGTGGCTTGTGGTTTAGATCACGCTGATTGACAAGCAGGTGAAAAACTTATCTGAGGTCACAGAAAAACTTCCGAGGTCACAGATCATGGAATCACAGGAACATTAAGGTTGGAAAAGACCTTTAAGATCCTCGAGTCCAACCTTCAACCACCACCACCATGGTCACCACTAAACCATGTCCCCAAGTGCCACATCTACACCTTTTCTAAACAATTCCAGGGACGGTGAGTCCGCCCCGGGTGCGAACATCACTCTGGAAGTGTTCCAAAATCTTCCTAAAAAATATAAAAACTGTCAGTACAGGAGATGTGTTCTGTGCTGCTGTTGGTAAAGCTTTTAAATTATGCGTTGGCTTCCAACACTCGGCAACCAAAATCCCTTTCTCCTCGGAAAGGGATACTACTCCATTATCATGCCACGAAAAGAAATGCTTCCAGGGAAATTCAACAAAGAAATGGAGTAGTAAGAACATTGAGGCCATTCCCTGACCTGCCATTGACACTGTATCTCGTGTGACATCAATCTCTAATAGGTAATTGTTCTTCTAGCTTTAATATCATTGCTTCAGTAAATAGTGAACTATACTAGTAGCTAGAGCTGCCTGTAATGTATAGTAAATAATTCTATTAAGATCTTTTGGTCTAATAGTTATCATTATCTTTATCAATTTAAATGCGTTATTTATGTAATTTATATAAATATATTTGATTTGCCACCCTTAATCCTGTGGGACAAAGTCATTTAAAGCACCTGAACAACCCTTAGGACATAAACCACTGCCCAAGCCCGAGACTGGGGTTGGATCCAGCCACACCCAGACTCCCCTCCGAGCAGGAATTCCGAAGGCCAGGGGTCCTGTCTGAACCTGTCGTGTCTGCGACTCTTTTTCACTGACACATCAAGTCTGTGGATGTTAACAGGTGCTCAGTTTAGACTCCAACCCAAACCGCACAGGGACGACTCTCCAGGTTAAAAGTGAAGCTGTGACGCGTCACTGTCCTGCAAAACCCATCGTTCAGGGAGAGATTTACCTGGTCTTCCTTCGCTTAACTGAAATGTCTTGGCATAAATAATTTCAGCATAAGCCTCGACGAGAGCTGGGTAATGACAACCTGTACCAGTTGCTGGAGGGTGGGAATGAATAATGGAGTGCACACACGAGCCACTGGCGAGGATTTGTCACCAAGGCTTTGCAAACACGACCACGTTTCACTTCACTGAAACATTTCTTGGGGACGAGTAACGCTTCCAAGACCTTTTTCTCCACGGTGAAATGTCAGTGTGCCTTTCCCAAAGCAGCCAGGTGTCATTCTGAATACAAAACTGCAATCCCTGACTTGCTACAGCTGGAGTCTGACAGCTCTGGCCCTGGAAAAAAGTTTTCATTCTTAACAAGTGCACCTGAAACTTAAATGCGGTAATCGCAAACACTAAAAACTGATTTTCTGACAATTTCTACTGATCTTGCTTTTCCCATTACATTCAGGCCTGGATCAATTCATGTCATTTCATAATTTTATCAATTGGGGTTTTTTTTGATTTTCAGTTTCTTAGTTCAGTTTTAGTTTAATCCAGTGCCTGATTTCCCTCATGGCAACCCAGCTTGCTCATTTTAACCCATCCTTATATTCTTATGTTTTAAAGATCCTTACTTCTAAAAGGAGGAAAAAAAGTACTGCTCAAGGAAAGAATCGTTTAAATAAATATTTTTAGTATTATTTTTATTTTTTATTAATTTTTTTTTTTAGATTTTTTTTTCATCCTGCACCTCCTTTTTGGATCTCTTCTTTTCCTGACAATGCAAAGTCCTTCGTCACATCCTGGAATCCCCAGGAGCACACTGTTGTTTCTCAGGCAATCCCCAAGTCCCTCACTCCATTTCCAAAGCATACTTGAGCTGGAGAATATGGCTGATCAAAGTTTGTGGGAATTTAAAGCATTAAAATATAAGGTAACTATATAAAATAATCCACTATCAACAAGAAATTGATGGTCTCCTTAGCAACAAGAACAAAAATGACTCAGCTATTCTTGGTTTAATTAAAATTCAGTAAAAACGCATTTTCTTCAAAGTAAATTACTTCTGTTTCATGTATTTGGTGAAGATGACGGGCAGCCCACAGGATAAATATAAACTGACTGAAAGGAAAAATCTAAAGGAAATACATTTAGATTGGGGAAAACACTAAATATTTACTGTAATGTGTAATTATGGCGTTGGCGTAGCAGTGGCTGAGCTGAACGCTTCCCATTTCTAATATCATGAAGTCTCATCAAAAATGGCTCACTTAAAAATTTCATTTAATCTTGTACTGTCTGTTACCATTGAGCTTTTTGTGGAGAAATACATAAAACATAAAACAGAAACAGAATAGACTGAAGAGCTTCTGTTCTTTGTTCTTAGCCATTATTTAAGAAAGTCTCTCTTATTCTCTAATAAAAAGTCACTCACTAGCAACTAACAGCTCCAGGTTATTGCCATCTAATTCTGAAATCATTTTACGGTAAATGATCTTATAAGTATAAATAAGATTAATACTATACTTTTTTTTCTATAAATAGAGATTTATTATGTAGTTTTCACCACTTTACATGTTATTAAAATTAGCATTATGAACTTTTAAGTACACTTTTTCCTTTCATTCAGAGCGATTCTCTTGGAAAATTGTATTAAATATCTTTAGAATAATCATCACATTTATTAACTTTTCTGAGACCTGAAGTTTCTTCTTGTAAATGTCATCTAGATATTAATCTGCATGAACAAGTAATAAATTATTTGTGATTGTTCCTGTAACCAAAGTGAACCTTCCAGCAATAATTAAATAATTTGAAGGTATTTTCTCAGTGGCTGTGAAGATGAAGAAAACTCCCTCTGCCTGTGTAAACTATTTCAGAATTAGGGAGACTTCCAAGAAAACAACGTGTCTGGAGTATAAGAAGGATCCATTATAAAACTGGGAATCCATGTTTTCTGACACACATTCTCTTTCTTCAGTCAGTCTTTCTCTTTGGTAGACAAAAGCAGAGTAAAGATTTTTCTTCTTCTTAATAAAGAATCAGAGAACAGAGATGTTCCAGTTCTCAGATGACCATCCTGCAGCCTCCTGAATCCACTCCATCCAATGGGAGCACTTGAGCCGGGTCAGTCCTTTCTGCTGGAGATCTGGCCTGCCAGTAAAGAATTCTCTTTTCTGACCTGCAGCACCTGCTCAGCTGCTCCAGGTGAGAGATCAGGTGAGACCCCACCTGCAGAGCTGCCCCAGCCCTGGGGCCCAGCATGGGTAGGACCTGAAGCTGCTGGAGAGAGCCCAGAGGAGGCACCAGGATGATCAGAGGGATGGAGCAGCTCTGCTGGGAGGAAAGGCTGGGAGAGCTGGGATTGTTCAGCCTGGAGAAGAGAAGTTTTGGGGTGACCCAGTAGTGGCCTTGCAGCGCCTGAAGGAGCTGACGGGAAAGATGAACAGAGGCTGTTTACAAGGGCTGGAGGGACAGGACACAGGGAATGGCTTCCCACTGCCAGAGGGCAGGGATAGATGGGATATTGGGAAGGAATTGATCCTTGTGAGGGTGGGGAGGCCCTGGCACAGGGTGCCCAGAGAAGCTGTGGCTGCCCCTGGATCCCTGGCAGTGTCCAAGGCCAGGTTGGACGGGGCTTGGAGCAAGCTGGGCTAGTGGAAGGTGTCCCTGCCCATGGCAAGGGGTCAGAACTAAATGAGCTAGCCTGGTCCTTGCCAACCCAGGCCATTTCATGATTCCATAATTCAATTCCTGGAAGAAGAGATAAGAAACTGGCTCTCTGAATGCTCCATTTAAAGATGTATCCTTTGCCTTGGCTGCTGAAACCCACAGTTTTGACTTTAGTTGGATTCCACACTATTTTTACAACAGACTGCAACTTGTGGCAACAGCAAGTGCTTCAAGAAACTCCAACCATGAATATGTATGGGATAATAAAAAATATTAATACAACAGCACTAGAAATATATAACACAGAATTTCTTAATATGTTCAGTTTTGTCTTTTAGAGTATCTTTCTTAAGCAATTTACTACATCTCACTGCCAAAGCTGCCCAGTTTTGTTTTTGTTTTATTATGCAATTTTTATTAGTGCTGTGTCCATAAACTCTACTCCTAGACAGAAGGAGACATAATAAAACTGTCATGTTCAATTGAAATATCACACGGTGGTGTAGCCACCACTGTAAATGAAAACAGAGCCAAAATGTTCCAGATTTGAAAAGGTCAAGTTAGCAAAAGAACAGCTCAGGAACAAATATTGTATCAGTGGACCTGAAACAGCCATGGCTGTCGCAACATGAATTGAATCAAGTAAAGTTTTAGGAATTAGTGTTATTAACCCAGTAAAGGTATGGATATTTCAGTTATTGAGTTCAACAGCACAGGTTGTTGTGCTGGTGTCTCCCTGATTTCCTGGCTGGGTTCTGAAACAGAGGAACAGAAACACGGTGCTTCCAAATTGTCTTGTGGCTTCTCTTCACTTTTCCATGAAGATCCCTTTTCTGCAGCAATGACCATTCCTTTCCTGCTGTGGCTCAGAGGCTTTGTGACACTTCTTTGGAAGCAGGGAAGAGGTGTGGTGACTCACTGTAGCCACAAGACGGTCTGGTGCTAAAGTAGCTCTGCAAGTAACCTTTCTTCCAATGAAGACTTGAATTCAAGGTCATTTCTCAGCTTAACATCAATTTATGAAAAGACTTTTGAATATTTTTTTTCATATTTCTAGGAAGCATTGTATCTTGTATTTTACTTAAAAAGTAAACTAAGCTTGACAGAGACCTACCTCAATTTCTTGCATTACAGAAATATTTCCTGTTGTATTATTTTTCTCTTAGTCTGTCTCTTGAGTGCTGTTTTTTTAATTCTTCTTATTATTATTACTTCTATTTTGAAATTTCTCCCTTCTAATTCTGTATTTTGAAATACGTCTTTGGTAGCTTTTTCAAGATAAAAGTAATTTTAATATAAATCCTGCTGTTTAAAGATGTGATGTTAACGTCTTCTTGGTGGTTAACTTACCTGAAAATGTTAAAAGTGTTCTGTGTATCTATTCTGATACTAGAACACAAATTAAAGAAGGAGCAATATTATTATGGTGAGCCCCAGTTCATTTTAGTCCTTGGATATTCGGTATTTTTAGCAGATTGAATAGAATCATGTAAGCAAAAGAACGTGTATTTGTTGAACAACAAATGTATGTGAACTGTCCTCTGAATTTTCCATTGTGTTTCAAAACATGAAGTTTGTTTGCCAGGCTTTGAAAATCAATATTGTGACAACGTGACTTCTGTCTCATTTCTTTTTCTCTTTCCCCACCCTCAAAAAGACAGAGAGCAAGCTGTACAAAAGTGGTTTCTGAGCTGTAATTGTGTTAAGAGATGAAGTTCTGTTTTAACATGGAAGGTAAAATATTGAATGAGAATTGCGACTAAATGAAAGTAGACTGGAATGGAAGAAATGTTGGTCCCAGAGTTACTAAACAACTCTCAGCTCTTTCCAGGAGCTGTAGAAGACTTTCTTCAAGCATGGACATTAATGCTTCAGGTTTTTGGATTTACACCGCATCGTAAAGTAGTAACTCAAAATCCTCCAGCCAGTCTGTTTCCAAAATGTTGCATTATGGCTAGACTGGCCTTTGGTGAAAGTGAAAAACGGCCATCACCATGGGAGAGGAGGAAGCAAAATGAACTCTCTTATCTGCAGGTGCAGTGAAGCATTGCAATGTAATCTGTACATTTCATTTTGAGGAGACAGCCTTATCTCAGCTCTGCCCCATAAATTCCACTGGTGCCTGGCACGTCCTCTGTTCTCTTTGTTCTCCATCACCGTGTCAAACCAGACAAAACCGTATTTTACTGTGGGCCTGCATGGACAGAAAAAGAAAAGAGAACAATTCAAATCTTTTGGTAAAGAGATTCATGTCAGAAGTTCAGTTTAATGGCTCGAAATCAGTTGTTTTTACAAGACATTTTCCTTCACTCACATGAAGGACTGACCCTAAAGACAGGGCAGGACCCACCTTAGAGACTATGAAATGAGAGTATGAAATCCAAAATTTTGAATCTTAGTTGATCAGCCATTGAAACGTGACCTCAAACACGTTCCATAACATAAGAATTATAGCTATCTTATACCTAGCTGGTTATACCTTGATTTATTTTAGAAAACATGTCTTCTGACTTTTGACTGTTCATGTAACTTTCATGTGACTGGGCTATTACAGGTTTGTAGATGTTCCCACTAAAATTCTAATGAAAAATGGCAGAGTGCACAAATCTGGTGCAATTGAGTGGCTCCTTGGAAGTCTGAGAATGTTCTAGAGAGTGATGAGCTTTCTCTTCGTCAGGCTAAGCCAGTACAGCCCCTTAAACTGTTCAAACTGCTAATTCTTGATTGACATCAGCTATGATGAAACAATCCAGAGACGTGGCCGTAATAAAGCAAGAAATTCTAGAGCAGTTACTTCTCTAACACACGTTTCCATAAATCCAGGGTTCTTGGGGGAAGAGAAAATATTTGGAACAAGGAGGTGGATGGAGCAGGCTAAGAAGCACTTAAACAAACAAACCCGGAGGAAAGCCTCTCACAAATCTCCCACCACATCATCATAAACAAACTTAGCACTTGCCTTCATCAGATAAAAGGACACTTTGGATTGAAAGCTGATTAAATTATCAGGTAATTGAATAATTAGCCAAAATCTACTGGCATTAGACCCATGGTTCTTTCTCACTACATTGTCCAGATCTTGAAATAGCTGCAAAAGATGACGTGTCCACAATCTTTAAGTGAACCAAGCACCTTTCCCACACTTTGAAAACTCAGTAAAAAATTGTATTTCCTTTCGCTTAATTATCCAAGGCACAAATAAATTTGCAGATGTGGACGTGTCATCCGTCAAATAACAAAAAATCTTTTAGATTTTGTTCTCTTTTTTCCTCTTCTCTGTGCAGTTCATGAGCATTTTATCTTTCTTTCTTACTATTAAGTGCTTTTTGTGATCCAATGCCATATTTCTTCCTGCAACACTTTTCCCCCCCCCCCTCTTATTTCTTCAGGTTTTTATTCCAGTCTTTGTAAAATTGTGGTTATTTTGCCCTGATTTCTTCTCACAATTCCTAATATGATGAAAAGAAGAGGCCTGTATATTGCTTCATATGCATTTTGCTCGTTTAGAATTGCAAATACAATTTTCCAGCCTCCCACAATATGTGGCTGCTACCCTCATGGGTTTCATGGTAGCATTTCATGGAACATATTTGCTGTTTCCTACTGCTTATTTCTTTTTTTTTATGTCTGTTCATCTCTCATTCAGAGGAACTGGAATCATCTTGAAAGTGTTGTGGGTTTTTTCTCATGTACACCATGTATCTTCTTCCCTCTTTTATATTCGATTACTTCTATTTTTAAAATATACTGTGTTTATTGGTTTATTTAAAGATTTTGGCTGTTAGCCAGCCAATGGATTTTAGAAAGTGGCATAGAAATGCTGAAGAGTTTCTGTTTGTTTTGTCACTGCACTCAGAGTAGATCAAAATCTTGCTAGCAAAATTAACTCTCTGTCCTCAATATTAAAAGTCCTATTTTCTTCCTCTACAGATGTTCTCAGTTATTTTTATCTTCTGGTAATCTACTATATCCTTAATTCCCCAGCTAAAGGGTGACAATCCCTGTATCCTCAATTATATAAAACCCACAAGTCAAAAAGGCAAGGTGGCAAAAATAAATTGAGGAAAAAAAAAGACTTGTTCCTTAGTAGCACTCAATCCGCACACATATTATTTCCCTCTGCTCCTACTTTTGCTTATCTCTGTTTTTATCTGTCAGGCTTTTTTTTGATTGTTTTTTTAGATTTTTAGTCTGTTGTGTTTATTTATTAACAGCCCCTAAAATTATGCAGATTCTATTCTGCCACTGCTTTTCAAAAGAGACACAAAGTAGAGGCACCCGGGTTCTATAACGATAAAGTCAATAGAAGCAGCAACGTGGGAAACAAGGTTTAAATGACTGATTTAGTGGGTAAGAACAGCTTGGAGGATAATGCCCATCTATTAATAAAACCAGGTAATTGTGAGCAAATAACATGTTAGCAGAATCCATATCAGCTCACAGCTTTTCAGTCTATAAATGGAAACCAGCCAGGGGTATTGCTGGGAACAATGAGGATACTTCCAGTGGAATTGTGCCCAGGTTGCACCTGGGGCTGTGCCAGCCCCGGTACACGGAATCATGGAATCACCAAGGTTGGAAAACAGCTTTAGGATCATCAAGTCCAACGCTACCACCACCATGTTCACCACCAACCACGTCCCCGAGTGCCACACCCACCAGTGTTTTGAAGACTCTCAGGGTATGATTCCACCTCTGCCCAGGGCTTTGCAACCCTTTCCTTGAAGAAATTTTTCCTAATATCCAGACTAAACCTCCCCTGGCACAGCTTGAGGCTGTTTCCTTTTGTCCTGTCACTTTTTATCTGGGAGAAGAGACAGACCCCCACCTGGCTCCAACCTCAGATAAACTGGAAAGAATATTTTTCTGAACACTTGTAGGAGAAAATTTCTGCCTGCTAATTCATCAGGACACTATGGGAATCCTCATTTTCATGTATGTGTGAAAAGATTGTTTACAGAGATGTCACAGTTCTACAAGTAGTTAAAAGAACTTTGGCCTTTCATGTAAATGAGAAAATTAATTTTTCAGAGCTTTGCAGACAGTTCAGAGCATTTCCAGTGCACAGATGAAACTTGATCTGCTTATGCTTCACCACTAGAAAATAATTAGGTAGCAGCAGAAAAGCACTGAACTATGGCTGTGTTTTTCAAGCAGGAGTGTCATTCATTCCCTTCCCTTCTTCTTCTTCATATTGTATTTAAGCAGCTCCTCTTGGACACGGTTCACTGTATGAAAATGAAGTTGTTTATAGGAAACTTAGACTCTCACACACTTCAGAGCAATACAGATTACAAACCACCACCCCATCTGGCTCATTTTTTTATCACCTCAGTTCACCCACGTTAATTAAATTGTCTGTATAATATTTGTGAAGTGTTCATGAGAAAAGAACCCCTGACAGTACAGACGTTCAAGAAAGTTTTCAGCTGTTGCTTTGTGCTTTTATGGCTGTTGCAGGATTTTAAAATGCATTGCCTGTTGGAGTGTGAAATGTGCAGTTTTATTCCCTTTCACAGCAGTAAAGAGGTAAAAGAAAGGTAAGGTTTAGGTGGGAAGACTCAGCTTTTTCATTCTACAGAGTTTTAGCCTAATTTTAATTAATAAAATTTTTTAACAAAATTAAAATAGAAAGTTAACATATTTAGTAATGAATTTTAAAGCACTCTTTATTCATACACTGTATTAGCAAAGACTATGGTAAAGTGTGGATTGATCTGGAAGCATCTGGCAGCAGTAAAAAATGCCGAAAAACAAAACAAACAAAACAAAACTAAACAAAATGAAACAAAACAAAACAAAACAAAACAAAACAAAACAAACAAAACAGAACAAAACAAAACAACAGACAAACAAAAAAAAAATTGTTTTTCCAATTTCTATATTCTACCTACTCAGTGAGAGAGGACTTTTTACTTTTTCTTTCCTTTTTTTAAAACTCAAGTCTCAAACCCAAACTGGCATTTTCTTATCCATGGAACATGTCCTGTTTTGCAAGCTTAATAATTCAGAAAGAGCAGGAGTGGCTCATGTTCATGGAAAGGTCATATGAAAGCTTGGAATCTAAAACCTAAAAGGCCCCTTCAAGCCTGGGTGAAAAATGCTTTGGTGTCTTGCAAAAGAATGGAACAAATTTGCTCTTCTAAACTGTAAATTTAAGGAAGTTCGTGTAGCATTTCCAGTAAAAAGTGTTGGAAGGTGACTACAGATGTTCCCCCCAGTTGGGTAAAACAAAAAATGATTCTGGCAGTAAACCTTGCACATTGTCAAGAAGAACTGAATCCTGAGTGCGCTCTTCAGGAATAACCTACAGAGAAACCTTCTCTCTCCTCTTTGTGCGTTCTGCAGACTTTTACAGGAAAGCTGTGCTTAGAATACAGGAGGTTGAGTCTTCGCAATGAGACTTTATGTAAGTGTTTAATAATCCTGTGGTTCTGTGATTGCTCCGAAGCCAAAACTGGAAGAACAAGTGGCATTTTACTGTGCACTATATCAACTGTCTTAACCAGATGTCAAGTGAAATTTAAAACATGCTAACGAATGCTTTGGACTCAAGGCCCTTTGTATCTCCATGTCCTTTATTGTCTTCATCAGCAATGAAATATTAATTTCTGGCCTTGACTGCACTGGCTGGGGCTACTGAAATCTGATCCTGCCAGATGTCCTTACTCTACATCAAGTCTGGGAGCCAGTGAACACTTCCTGAATCTCAGGTTTCAGTGTGAGTCTTAATTATGCTGCTCCTTACTGAGTTACTCCTCTTGAGAACAAGACGGAAGATTTTGCTGAAACCATTCCTGCATTTCTTGGGTTTATTTCTGTGTTTTGTTCTGTTTGTTTTAGGGATGTTTTTGTAGTAGGGAAACCCAGGTCCTCAAGTAGAATTTCAGTTCTTCTGCATTCCACACTTTTATCAGGACACTGGGATTGCAGGAGAGGCCTTGAATTTGCTTTTCTTGAGTAGATGATGATTCACACTAACCAGTTTCCCTCCTGATTTTCTGCCAGTTCTGGTGAAAATTATACAATAAATCAGTAGCTAGCAATAAATTATATCCATCACATAATTTGGGCAGCTTTGCTTACACTCTGCTTTCCAACCCATCTCCTGTGGAGCCACTTATGCCATTTCAGACTTTCCAACAGCTTCAAACACACAT
Organism: Rhagologus leucostigma; assembly: GCA_013397725.1. Taxonomy (NCBI): domain Eukaryota; kingdom Metazoa; phylum Chordata; class Aves; order Passeriformes; genus Rhagologus; species Rhagologus leucostigma. The sequence goes on from VZTD01001029.1 coordinate 40,477, forward strand.
GGCAGTTTAAAAAATCTGCCAGATAAATAATTCATGGCTTCTCCTCTGAACCAGCCCATATGTGATGGTGGTCTGAGGAACAGGACAGAGAACATTCAGTTTTGTCATTATAACAAGATTTGCAAGTCTGTAAGACCATATGGAGCCTTAGGCCTCCAAAATGGTGAGAGGGTTAGCTTACCCGTGATATACAAAATTTCATCTTTTATCCTGGAAAATACTGAGCTGTGAGAGCTCTTCAGCTGTAAGTTTGCTTTTCAGACCTTCTCATCCCCAAACCGTTGCCCCAGCAGCCATCCTGCAGCATATGCAGCATATGCAGAGAGCAGAATGTGTAGTTCTGGTTTGTGAATTTACTTGGCGTGGCTAAAGATGAGCTGAAAACTTAATTATGTATCTGTCCAAAAAAAAAGATCTCATCAACTCTCCATGTGTTCTACCACGACGAAAACCTTCACGCTCACAAAGTCATTGGGATTTATTAGATTGTCTTCCAACGTTACCTGAGTTTTGGCAATAACATTCCTTGGAATATTTTGGCAATAATATTCCATGGAGCAAGAGAAACAAGAAAGTTGAGCAAGAAATTGCTCAGCTATCACGGGATTCTCTTTAGTTTTGCCTCACAACGCTGCATAAAATGGAGAATCAGAACCAGGACACGGAAGACTGATTGAACCTCTGCCGTGGACAATAACAAAGCTGCTGCCACAGAATACATGGATTTATCCAGAGTCCTTTTTTCTTCCAGAATCCAAATTTTTTCAGTGGTTACTGCAATTCCAATACATTATAGGTGTTGCTTTCCAAAGCCATATCAAAAAAGTTAACTCAAACCACAGTCTAGAAGTAACTGTACCTTTTTCATCTTTACTACTACTACTATTATTACTATTATTATTATTATTATTCCTATTATTAACGGTGAAACACTGTCTACATTAAATTTTCCCTTTGGTTTAGTCATACCTCCTGTTTCCCCTCAGCAGCTTCAGGACGAACTGATTGATAGCTGATATGACAAAAAGTAAACTATCCAAAGTGCGAGCACAAAACTTCTACATACTCTCATATTTCACTTCAAAACAATTAAAGATAAATTGGAATGATTTATTCAGAATACCATAAATTTAATTGTAGTACAAATATACTCCCAAATTTGTCCTCTATTTGCACTGCTTATGCAGAACACATTCAATCTCAATTTTTTCTGACTGTAATTAAGGTTGCTTTAAGATGAAAGAATATTGAGCCATCAATTTTAAGAGGACTACAGGCTTAAAACAGAACCGAGTTTTAAAAGCAGCAAAAATTCCCAGTCAGCTTTCAAGCTTTTATTTCTTATTTTCTTTGACATATATCAGAAAGATTACTATCAGATAAACTGGCTTTTAGAAGGTTATATTATGGAATAAAATAAATACAGGACATTTCCTCAATATTAATGCCTTGTGCATCATATTTCAATCTGATTTAACCTTGTGTAGGTACTACAGAAGTTTGAGAGAAATTATGAATTCAGTGAAATTTGTTGTCAGTTATCGAAACATTGAAAGTTATGTACTTTCTTAAAAATTGCTTAGGAATGAGGAACGCACCCTTTTGCATGGGCAAATCACACAGATATGGGCTATTCTCAAGCATAATCGTGGAATACAGACCCACAGAGATGTTCTCTTGGAGGACAATGAACAGGAAAACAAAGCCAATGGTTCTTGTACCCGAGAAAAGGCATATGGACCTCTCTCTTTATTTTCTATACACACAGCTTCATGTAGGATGCACCGTATTAAATTGCAAGAGACCTAAGAACGTGCTCTTATCACAGTTTCTCCCAAAGAATGATCAATTTTTGTATTATTTGTTTTCCTACCTCTGTGTCTGAAATAAGGTCACTCAGTCCAACCCTTCACACACAGGGAGGTCCTGCAAGAAGCCACTTGAAAAGCTGTTGTGCAAGTAATGAAATTGAAATAAAATATCCCATAGAAAACTGTTTGATTCTCCATTGATGGGGTGAATGAAGAGGTCACCAATCAAGGAATCCCAGACTGGTTTGGGTTGGAAGGGCCCTTAAAGCCCATCCAGTGCCCCCCCTGCCACGGGCAGGGACACCTTCCACTAGCCCAGGCTGCTCCAAGCCCTGTCCAACCTGGCCTTGGACGCTTCCAGGGATCCATGGGCAGCCACAGCTTCTCTGGGCACCCTGTGCCAGGGCCTCCCCACCCTCACAGGGAACAAGTTCCCAATATCCCATCTAAACCTACTCTCTGTCAGTGGGAAGCCATTCCATGTGTCCTGTCTCTCCATCCCTTGTAAACAGCCTCTCTCCATGTTTTGTTCAGGTTCCCTTCAGGCCCTGGAAGGCCACAGTGAGGTCACCCCAAAGCTTCTCTTCTCCAGGCTGAACAATCCCAGCTCTCCCAGCCTTTCCTCCCAGCAGAGCTGCTCCATCCCTCTGCTCATCCTGGTGCCTCCTCTGGGCTCTCTCCAGCAGCTCCACGTCCTTCCTGTGCTGGGGAATAGAGATGAAACTCCTCCTTTGAGCTTCCACTCAGACTAACTGACCACTAAACAGTTACATCTGTAAAATGAAACGTTTCTGGATTGAACGGGGAGGTGGAATAGTTGAAACATTTTGACAAAACCATTTAAATAAATGATTTATTACTATTGATTTTTGCAGAAGGAAATGGCAGCTTTGAGGGTAGACTGTCATTAACCAACTTGCGTGCTGGTTTTTAATAATTAGTTTTTGCAGAGCAATAGGAAATTTCCCCTTGTTTCCCAGGTCAGCTGAGGCCCCTTCCCTTCCTCACATCTTAAATTAAGAAAAAAATGAAGAGCTTAAGTCAATGAAGGTGAAAAAGGCTTCCTGCCACTTTCTGTTTTCACTGTCTCATAAGTTCTTCTCCACCAAACCAGAGAAGATGAAAGGTCTGGTTTTTCTCTTTTATAATATTTTAATTTACTTGCCTCAAAATATAGAATGTGGGAAAAGAGTTATGGGAAGATAATTAAATAGAATTGAGCCCTTTCTGATGTTTTCAAGGTTCGTGAGGTGCTACTATAGGTGACTGGGAATAGTTTCAGACATTCATTTTAGAGCAGCTGCGGATGCTTTAAGGAACAGTGTCTTTGAAAGTCACAAGACAAAAGGGCATCTTGATGTCACAACCACAAATTTAGCAAGGTGTGTGCTTAGGAGGTAATTTTTCCATCCCATTTTTATTATCAATGACAAATAATTCCTGTAGGAGTGGCCCTGTGCAATTCAAACAGGATGTTACACTCCCATTGAGACGTAGGGTTTGGGGGATGTGGAAATGAGGACACAGCTATGGGCGAACATGGGGTTGGATGCTCACCAAGCAGATTAGAAAGATGAATAAATACAGCATTAAAAAATGAATTAGACCTTGGGAGGGACTAAGAGAAGCTTTCCAGGGAGGGTATTTGGACACATCTATAACCAGATAGAAACATGTCATCCAAATTTTGGTGATGTGCAAAATAGGTGTGAAGTGAGCTTCCTCATACCCACAACTCAGGATAGCTCTGGAATGTTGCAGGAGCTATTCCTGACACCCCGGTTTCTAACAAACATAAAAATTGTAATTATGAAAAACATAAAGCTGTTATTCCAGGTGGGTAGGGTAGGAGCAATTTCTTCGCTATAGTTCACACTTCCTGTAATATTTGTTCTTCGTTTGGCATAACTCAGTGAGGGGAATGACAAAATAAATTAAACAAGCTGGTATGAAACAGCCTCTTGTTCTTGCCTTCACAGCAGCAGTACTGTGCTCCAGGAAAACTCCTGGAGATGGTGGGAGCTGGAGGAAGAAAGGTACATTTAGGGTTTGTAGCCGAACATGACATAACACAGCTCCTCTGAATGACAGAAGTGAATAATGATGACCTGATGTTTCTCTCGTCAGCAGCAAATTGTTAATAACACAGGAAAGGATTGGGGCATTCTTTACGAGTTGGAAAATAACTCCAGGGAAGAGGTTTTCATGCATTTCTGTTGCAGTTGACCTATGTAGGGAGGTTGGCATGCTGACCCTCTGACTGTCATGGTGACTACTGTCACATAAAATGTATAAACAAAATGTATAAATAAAACTCTCCAATTCAAGGATCAGGTCCCAAATGCGAAAGGAGGTTTCTGTATTACAAACAAAGCTGGTGTAAATCAGCTCATGCTTTCTTTCACTAACATCAATAGAGCTGGCTGATTTTAATCAAAGGAATATTCAGACCATTAATGCCAGTTGTAAAAACACAACTTGGAAAAAAATCAAAATTCCTCACAAATAGTGTTCTAATTTGTAAAATATAATTACATAATTCTAAAATAAATGGGGTTTGTAGTGACCTCAGGAGGGTCCAGCCAAGCTGTTCCAGCCAGAGCCAGGACAGACTGCCCAGTCCTGGGCTTCAGGAGTTAACAAGACCTCCAAGGACTGAGATCCCAGATACGAGCTTGGATTAAGGAGGATCTCGTATTCATTAAACATTTCTTCTTCCCAAGGTACCATATAGGCTTCCCTAAACATCACCTGACTTAGGTAGGATGCTCTGTTCATTTCTGATTGTTGCTGGAAAAATGCTGATTTAGTACATATTAAAAAAAAAAATACAGTGTTGGCCTAGAAACTGTGCATCTCTGCATTTTATGTATGTATTTGTCATTCAGCAAATATATTCTGTCCTTTGGCAGATCAATATTTGAATTACTGTGGAATAAAGAGAGGTGCAGTTTGGTGGGGTCCTTTTTTCATTTGTTTGCTTGTGGGTTCTGAGGGGGGTTTTTGTTTGGGTTTTTTTCTCTTGGTGTTTTGTAGGACTTTTATTTTTTTTCTACAGGCTAAATCAAAATTGTAGATAATTTACGAAGTTTTCTCATTGAAAGACCGAGTACAACAAACTGTGACAAAGGGAACAAAGATACCAGCTGGATATTCAGCAGACATGTACTGAGGGCCGTGTTTGGAATCCCAGTTTTACCTGAAGCACCGGGTTTCAAATTAGCAGGACTGGTAATTCTTAATGCACTGTATCAGTCAAAGTATCATTTCTTCACAGAGGAGAACAGCGAATGTCTGCTGGCTCCTTCAGAGGATGCTTTAGGAAGCCAGATAACCTTTTTTTTTACCTTCTTCTAATTCAGAAAGGAAAAGTATTATGTTTTGGTGTGGCATGAATGTATTGGGCATTTTATCTAAGCCATATGAGAGTCCTGGTCCAAGGGATCTTTGTCCCTGCACTTGCACCCTAAATGCCTGAGTTGAAGAGCTGGAAAGGTTTGGATGTCACAAGTTAAAACTGTTAAATAAAACAGTTTTTGAACTGTTAAAAAATAGGAGAAAAATATGTTGACCTCCTTCCTTAATGCTGGACCTCTCCTTTGACCTCTTGGAGGAGTGACCTTTGTGCCCTTTAACAGCCCAGCCACTTCCAGCTGCAAGATATTGTGGAAAAGTTTAGTGTCTGCTGGGCTCACAGGTGAGAGCTCCCTGACAGCACTGAGCTCTGACAGTTTAATCTGGGCTTTAGAGACATTGTTAGAGGCCTTACTAGAACCAGAACCATTTGTTTCTTGAGGCTGTTTTCCATTAAGAACTGAAATAATATTGTGTGCGTTGTGTGCCTCCACATTTAGGTGCTCCACACTACGGAGCTTTTCACCTTCTGCAACCCCACACCTCGGTGAGAAAATCAATATCTGAGGCCGGTATTGGCTCCAGAGAAATAAGACCATCAAATGGCCTGTCCTGCTTACTTCAGGAAGAATGTCAGGAGCACAACTGAGGTGGCTTTTGATTTTCGAAGCTTTCTCTTGCTTAAGCAGTTTCAAAGTAACAAATCAACCCCCATTATTTATGGGCAGAACCAAATTACATCAAGAGTCCATAAACGTGTGGCTTCCTGCCAGCCGGAACACTCTGTAACCTGCCAGCTATCCCTAGGAAGGAAACACTATTAGCTTCTATTTTTTGTTCTGCTTATTTTCCAAACAACCTTCAGCAGATTTTTTTTTTTTGGTCTGTTTTAATATCCTATGCATGCTATCATTCATAAGAAAAATCTCATTCAGATTTTTAGCTCGATAGCTCTGTATTTTTTGACATCTGTAGTATCCTTGCCTGAAATAAACATGAGCAACTGTGTTTCTCACTTTAAAATGGAAATAACACTCAATTAGAAAGGGTTTGTGGTAACTGGCTCAGTCTTAGCAAGAATGTATTTCATGAAAAGGCACTTGTGTAACAAGATGTTGAAGAACAGCTTCATAATTACACGTGATTATTACTAAATCTGGCTTCAAAATTACATTTATGGTAAACCCCAGTGTTCTAAATTAATTCTAAATCAATTCTGCTGCTGGTTAGGGTGTTCAAAAAGGTGGGGTTTTCACAGGAAAGCCCTGGAGAAGAGTGGAAGTAATGTTAAGAAAGAAAAGAGGGAAAGAAAACAAGACTCCAATTTCTATTTCGTAAAGCCCCAGTGTTTGCTCCTTTCCTGCCCCTTAGCTCTCATCTCAGTCCCACATCCATAATAAAGGGAAGCTGAACGCCTCACCACCACCCTTCCAGCCCACTTGTTGTCATCATAATTTTATCTGCTCTGCCGAGAAGCTTTAAGCTGCCTCTAGAATTGTTAGACTTGAGTTTAATCCCCATTGAGCCCAACAGCTTCAAGCACTCTCGTTCACTGTGGGAACCTGAGATATATTTCTGCCAAAGAGAAAGGCAGCAGAGGAGTTTGTATGCACTGAAATTTTATGGATTTTTATGTCATTTTTTTCCATGTTTTCAGGTTTGTTTTCTTTTCCCACCTAATTAGAAAGAAGAAGAATATTTGAAGGGGAAAAGCCTTCAACATATTCTTCAAAAGGTATTTTATCACAGAGAAACACGGCTTAGCTACTTTGAAAACTACATATTGTCAAGCTTTCGCAAAGTAGTCCAGAGTCTGAGAAGGAAAACACAAATACCAGCAGATTTTTCCAAATTAACCGTTCTATGCTTTATACAAAAATGCATGTAAAGATTCTGAAAGGTGAGAAAAATCATATCAAAGCAGCATTCCCTTCCAAACCATAAAAAATATACGTTCTCAGGAGAAATAGATCAAATTACTGAACTTCAAAAAATTTAATAACTGGCATCAGCTGAAGACAAGGAAGTTAAGAATGCATATTCAATAATATTTCCTGGTAAGTTTTGCTGGTAATACCACTTCCAGTATGTGTACGTGTACACACATATATATATAAAATTCCTGTGTTATGCCATCTTCTGTATTTGTTTCAGTCTTTGCTAGATAGAACATACATTAGAATTGCAAAACCTTACGTAAAATAAAATAAAAGGTCAGATCTGGTAGAAAACTGTGCTGGTATAAGGACAAACTCCCAAATCAAAATTTATGCTTTCACTTCATTATTAGGTGCCTATATAATATAATACTTAGATGGTATTTTTACATGCAGGAAGATAGGAAATATTCGATTTTTCTTCTTTTTGCTGCTAAATACTTGTATTAGTCTGTATTAGTTACTGCACATTCCTAAATGAGCAGTTTAGGATGATCAAAGCAGTCCATATGGCTGACCAGATCCTGCCATCAGCTTCACCAGAGCAGCTTTGCTGAAGCACATGGAATTAGCTGAGATTTACACAAGTATAACAGAATCAATTAACTCAGACCCCAGTTTTCAGATAGCTAATTGGAGATATATATGCAGCGATAAAAAATGTTAATTATTGTGGAATAATGTACTGCAGAGAAATGGTTTCTTCTTTCATTCATTATTTTTATTTCCTTAGAGATCATTCCCTGGACTTTCTTTACTTTAATTACAGCTTTTCGAGGCTGGTGCAGTCAGCTTTAGAATTTATGTTTATCTATTCCAGTCTACTTATGTAGCATAATGCTACACTTACACATGGAAATTTAGGGAACTCTGCTCTCACTGAGGTTATTTTACTTCCTGACACAAAATCTCCCAAGCGGGGTTTGGCTTTGTTGGTTGTTTTTGCTTTTAAACATATATGGTCTCTATAGAAAAACAAATTAAAAAAAAATATGAAGAGTCTGAAAAAAATCCATGTGAATGGGACAAATTTTTTAAGCTGTTTGAGTCATAAACTGTAACAAAGCAGATAACGTGTTCTTCCAAGACACTGAGGAATTGAGTAAGTAAGGTTGAAAGGATAATGTCAAGATATTGGTTTTCTTTAAAGTGTGCATTTAGATAGATATCTATATAAATACACAAATGACTCTGTTTAGAAACTCCTAAAAGCAGGCACTGGGCTCTATTTTCCTGCAATTTACCCAGCAGCAATCAGGGTTTGACAGGAGGGCAGAGCTGTGTGTGAGCAGTGGTTCCGCTCTGACTCATTATTCGTGTACTTATTGACAGCAAGGAGGGCTCAAGGAAGTTGAAGACCTTCGAGAAAAATAATTCCAGTGCCAGTAAATTATTTCTCCAGCTCAGGAGGTAGCAGATAACCTTTGATGTTGTGTTGGATGTCACAGAATATCCAGAGTTGGAAGGGGTCCATGAGGATCATCGAGTCCAACTTCTGGCCCTGCACGGGACACCCCATAGGGTGATCTTAGGATCACAGGTCTCCAGAGGAATCTCAGCCTCCAAAGAGGGATCCCCATCCCTAATTTCTGAAAAACAGTACCCTTAACTTGGAAATAAGCTGGGCCAGATGGAAAAGCCTGGCTTATCAAGAAATGTGGTGGCATTTTCACACATCTTTTCAAGTGCTGTGTTCCTTCTGCTTTGAAAAACTCCCTGTTTCACACACCCCCTGAAAGGATGGACAGGCAATAAAGCTAATGAGGCATATCTAGTTAAAAAATAAATTNGAGAGAATTCAGCCCAGGAATCTGTTCCAAGTAGAAAACCAAAGCTGTGCATGTTGTGAGACACTGCGGGACTCCTGGACAGCTCCACCCGAGATAGTCCATGTTGTCCCAGACTTGGAACTCACATTTCAGGGGAGAAATGTGCAGAATTACACAGAATTACACAGCCCAGAAATCTTTCATTTTCAATCATGGCACTCATAACATCATATTGAATTTGCAAGCAGCAATCTAAAGGAATTGTTTTACACCAAAAGATACTCAGTTTCCACCGGACATTTGTCTTGAAGTTAATCCTTCTTTCCACACGACACCCCTAGCATTTTATAGAATTTTTAGGAATAAAGATATTACTTAGAAATGGATTGTAATTTTATCTCCAGAAATTATTTCATCAATAAATAAAATAATGGGCGTATAAAGCCTGTGCTACCTTTATGGCTGGAGATATCAGCTCCTCCACAGATATTACAATTCCAGTATTTTAGTTTATTTGCTCAAGTTTAGTAATCTTGATTATGGTTTTAAATATGTCAATATTTTGATTTTAGAATTTAGAAGTTATGTTCTGCATGGTAGGATGCTAAACACAAATAGCCTTGTACCTTTTCAATTAAATGAACTCCTATTTTAGCTGCTGAAGGTTGTTGGTTTGCAATTTTTAAAGCAGTAAAAGGTGACTTTTTAATATAACATGAGGTGGATTGACCAGGTGCCCTCCAAGCCTGTCTCACTCTCCCTTCTCAACAAAATGGGGGAGAAAATATGACCAAAAAAAACTTGTCAGTCTAGATAACGACAGGGAGATCATTCATCAATTACCATACAGGCAAAACAGTTCAAATTGGGGAAGACTAATTTAATTGATTGCCAATTAATAACAGAGTAGCATAGCGAGAAACAGCCAAAAAATGTAATACTAAACCTTGCCATGTAAGTCCAGTACAGACCTTAAATTGGTGGGAAGAAAAGATTTGGGGGCTGTGTTGTTGCCCAGCATTTCCACACGTCTCATTCTTATCTTTTGCAGTTTTATCAGAGACAAATCATTTATCCAAAACTGTCAGTGAAAACAATGTTGACGTTATGGGTAGACAAGGAAAGGGACAAGAACAGAGTTGAAGAAGCCCAAGGTGATAGAAGGACCGCGACTACAACAGAAAGATAACACATGACTATTGCACGGCAGTAATTTCCTGCAATAAGGAAATTATTTCCTATAATAAGGGAATAATTTCCTGTAATAAGGGAAATGCTTCCATGGGTCAGAAACAAGGCCCAATCCTTACACGCAGGATTTTCACAATTTATTAACACTATTTTAGTGTTAAGATTTTGCAGTTAGGGTGTGATGACTCTCTGACAACAGCAGAGACAGACATTTTATGTCCTTTTTATTCTCTCCATGGAGCAATAGTACTATGTGGGGAGAAAAAGTGTGACAGCACCACGAAAATAAGAGTTCAAAGATTGTTGTGGTTTTTTTCTCTCGAACATCTGATGAAACCAAAGTGAATATCATCATATTGTGTAGGTGACTATGCATCTCACAAAAAAAACCCCAAACATTTTCATCTTCAAGTGAGTGTTTCATAATCATGGAGCTTTTACTAAAGCCACATGAAAATGGGATGACTATTAATCATGGGAATCCTGTGCTCTCCATAAACATTCCAACAACAAGATAAGCTTCAAAAAGTCTTCAGAACCTCCTAGTTCCAAGAACAAAGACAACTACAAAAAATGTAGTGTGGTTTTTTTTAGCTTTGCTGGTCATTAGGGTTTTAAAAAATGATTCTATCTTTTCAGGTACACATGATAAAAAAAGCCAAATTCATTCTTTTGTCTTTTTGATTTCTTACAAAGTTCTAAGTGCCTTGGAGACAATCTGCAGCATTGATCTAGGGCAGGTTAACAGGAATATTTAAGCTTCTTGGTCATTAATCTGTGACAGCACAAAAATGATATTTCAATCTCATGAGTAAGAAACAGCCAGGATTTCTGCAGTTTGATTTCCTCCTAGATACAGGTTTGCTTCTCAGAAGAGGCTGTGTCTTTCTCTGCCCTGTAGAATTAATCTCCTCAGTCACCGTAAGAGAGACATGAGTGAACCATCCTCGGGATAAGACATTGACTGAAACTTTTAGCTACAAGCTAAACCCCAGCTTACAGTGGCTGGTTTGTCTACAATTATTAAAAATACTCATTAACACCACTAAAACTTGCTGGAGATGGAGTAAGTTGAATGGATATGACTATACAGCTAAGATTCCTCAAAAATAATTGTTTAAGTTGTAATGGATTGCTTTGTTCTCTCATGAGACGACTGAAATTTTGGGTTTTGGGGACTCCTCTTCCTCCTGCAAGATGCTTTAAGAAGGTCATTACTGCAAAAGCCAAGAAAGTTCCAGAATATAAAATAGAGGGATTTGTCTTTGCCAAACTTCTTCTGAACCCGCCTTCCCCACTTGGTCTTCTTCGGAAGCTACCACAAAGATAAAGTATTGCACAGCTGAAGGAAAAAAAAATGGCTCTAGGGCTCTACAGAACAAAGTTGAGCAGAGGAATTTCTGGAGCCCATCAAACCAAATGTCACCTCTCATTGCTGTGGTGGCCCTGAGGCACAGGCAGTCTTCTCTTTAAGGTCAGGAAGTTTGTTCAGCACAGCTCTAGTATCCTACTCAGTGTGAACATTCTTAGGGAAAGAAGAGCCATTTGATATCAGACTGAATTTTTCTGGCTGTGGTGTAAGGTTTTTCTGATTGTTCCAGGCAGTTGTATCCAAAACACAAGTACCCTTAAAAAAGAAAGAAAAATAAATACTTTCCAACCCAAAGTCATAAGGCAATTAAGTTGTTGTGAAAGGCCACCCTTATAGAAATATTTTCTCCAATAATTATGTTGGCTATGATTTGAATGAGGCTGAAACATCCAAGCAGGACATCAAACATTTCCACATATACTTACTGCTTTAAAAATGCCGAGTGCACAGGATGGGGGTTACTAAGTTGTGATGCTTCTTTGCACGATAAAAATAATTCCAAATAAAAATAAATTTTAAAAAATCCCAAAACCACAAACCAGAATAAACCACGAGCACAGTATGACACACGGTAAAATGGATTGTTCATCTTCAGGGTCATCCCCTTGTGTGACCCGTGCAGATGGCTCTGGACTGCGCTCCACAAGTCCCTGACAGGAGGCTGGAGCCAGGTCAGGCTCTGCTCCCAGGAACAAGGGACAAGAGCAAATGACCTCAAGTTGCTCCATGGGAGGTTTAGATTGGACATCAGGACAGAATTTTTCATGGCACAGGCTGCTGAGGGAAGTGGTGGTGGAGTCCCTGTCCCTGGAAGCGCTTAGAAGACATATGGATGTGGTACCTGGGGACATGGTCTGGTGGTGGTGCCGGGTTGCCAGCTGGACCTGATGATCTCAGAGGTCTTCTCCAAGCATAACAATGCCATGATTCCATCACCACCAGACATGGATTCATGCATCAGGCAGAAATGCTCTTTAGTTGCCTCATGCTGCCCTGATAATTTGGCTCTTTGGGGCTGGGAGCAGAAGTTTGATTCCAGCCCTCTGGAGCAGAGTAAACTTCCCAGGTTTTAGCAGACTTTCTTTGGAAGTCAGGAGAGTGAGTTGCTCCGAGGACAATCAGCTCCAGTTAAATCCTCTGTCAGCAGCAGCACTGCAATATTGTGTTTGGCTTTTCCAGTTAAGCAGATTGCAGCACTGATGGGAGATAATGTGATTATCTTGGTTACATATTTCTTAGCAATAGCGAAGCCAGAAAGAAATGGCAGGAGAGAACTGGATAATAAATGTAAATAATGGAAGAGCCTTAAATAAAAGGCATTCTTTAGATCAAATATTAATAATCACAAGTCTCCAACAATGAATAAATGTGGTTGTTATTAAGTCCATTTTCTAAATGAAGCTCCTTATATTTCAGGATGCAGTCCACATTCCTCAGCTTTGATCAAACTTATCTCCCAGCAATTAAATTAACAGTGTCCTACTTTTTTGATTCTAAGCACTCCAAACCTTTTTTCATTACAAAGAGGTTTGTTGACATCATAGCTCATGGGATTGTTTGTCTTACTCAATTAGAGGAAAACAGGGCAGTTCTACCCACAACTGAGGATTATTCTTTCTCCACAGAAATGTACTGAGGGTGCATTCATCATAGCAGTATCATTAGATTAAGAGTAGACTTCTGAAAAGTCTGTTTTTCAGGATCCCACTCCAGCTAAACCAAACAATTATCAATCATTTCCAAGTATACAGACTGAGCTGTTTCTCATGTTCTATTCAGATGTGTCTCATGTTGCACCTTCCCCAGCCAAATGCTTTACTTTCTCAACTTGTAGAAACTGGTTCTGCACACGAGCCAGAAGATAAAATTGCTGAAGGCTGGCAAATTGCAGTTCCAGAGGAGTTTCAAGGAAAATATTGGCTGTAATTGGTACTGGTGTAGGTCTGGATTCTGGAGGTAGGGATAAGAAAATTCTATCAACCTAAGCTTTAGTACTCTTAAAATCTCCAGAGTGATTTCAGTCCACTCTCTAGAACACACCTCAGAAATATTTTAGCAGGCCTGGGTCAGAACTGCAACCTTCTTGTGGCCAGGCCAAAGGGGTTTAACTAACCTAAACACAAAGGTTGTGAGAAGAAAAGTAGTCACTGAGTAACTCTCACTTTCAAACCACGTTACCCACACTAGGAAAAGCTCAGCTCTGCAGGAGATGTAGGACAGTGAGAAGATGTTAATTCGTTACACTGCTGTGGCTGTAGCTGGAGAAATTTGGTTACTCCTTTACAGCAGGGTCAGATTCACACAGCAAGGACTGAATTACCCCATGTTCACTGTAAGATACCAAGAGGAAGGAACCACGTGAATTCAGGCTACTTCCCATTCATATGCTGACTTTTCCAGTGAAGGATCCCTGAATTCCATGCCCTGCTTGCTACACTGGAATGGTTTCCCATGAAGCCATATGCAAACTTCTATCCCTCCTCAAGCATTCCCATGGATTCCTGAAGGAAAACAAGCTATCTCCCATGTCTGTGAACAGAGAGATCAGGCTGGGTGATGGCTGTGGGGTAACACCAGACACATCTCTGGATTTTCTACAGGAACACAATTCGGGATGTCTATGGCCTGAGGAGGAACAGCTGGGTCCAAAAGGGAGCAATGAATTACTGTGACTTTTAAACCACATCATCATAAAGATCCAGAAATTACAGGGATGTCTCTGCAGTCATCCCCCATCCGCGAGGATTGTTCACTTGAGTTAGTTTCACTTTACCTGGGACAAAGGAAAGCCCTAACAGGACACAAACCAATGGACAAACCCCTTGGAAAGAAAAAACAACTAAGCATAATTTTGCTTATTTCATGCAACTAGTGACTAGATTCTGGAAAAAAATGGATGGATTAGGAACATCAGCTCCACCTATTTATTTTTTTATTACTTCATTATCGCTCTCTTCCCTTATGATGACATTCAAGGTCCTACCTGAGGGGATCAGGGCGCTGTCCTGAACAACCAGCCCGTGTTTCTGCAGGACCCACACTAGGCTGGTTAGATTGCTGTGCATTGCCTTAGGGTTGCTCTCAATTTTAAAGATCACCCACGTGATTTTCTGAAGCACAGAAAGGAGAGAAAGGAAACAGCAACGTCTTCAGGAGCTTGCCATTATGGAAATATTAAGGTCAACTTACCTTTCCTTGACAAAGAATAAAATTGTTATTCATCAACAATTAGAAATCAGTAGAACCTTAATGAAGGATTAATTTTATTATAATTAAAAGCATGTCAATTTTTTAATCTTTCATATGTCTGTTACTTGCTTAATAAAAAATTGATATTTTGAGCAACATGTCTAATAATAACTTCTGTGGATGTTCAGATGAATTTAACAGAACTCATAACAGAGTAGAAACTAATTGATTCTACGCAGAGACAATGTTATTTTTCAAAAGCATTTAAAAAAAAAGAAAAGGAAGAAAAAAGATGCATTTAGAGCAACAGTCAAGTCTCATTTGTGCCTTTGAAAATCTTTCCCCCAAACCAAAGTGCCATTTTAGCAAACTGCTAGATGTAATTCAGGACGAAAAAAGCTTTGTGTTGGGCATGGCAGGAATCTTGACATTTCTCTAGGAAAATAATTAGCCTGGAAATACTTCTAATAGCAATATTAATTGCCTCCCAGGGGTAAGTGTCAGTTGTAGCAGGATAGGAGGAGGGCACAGCAGAGGAACAGCTCCCTCCTCAGAGAGACTGATTCCCAAATCCTGCCCTTCCTGCTGTGTCTGTGCCAATCCTGGCATGTGCCCACAGGCCAGGGGGATAATTCCACAGCTCTTAGCGCAAGTACATCGTTGGGAGGTTTTTTCCTGTTTTGCCTCAAATAGTTTTTTTCATTTCGAAAATTTTGTATGGCAAAAGGCGGGGCATAAACTCTTTTTTCTTTTTGGATTGGGATAAGGTCTGAAGGCTTTTTTTTTTTTTAATCCTCACCTTTTCTATTTCAGACCCGAAGCTATTATGAGAAGCTCTTTCACTTGTCACAGGCCAGGCTCTTTGAAAGTGGACTCAAACTTGCATTTTTGGGCTAAACATCAACTGAATGCAGCCATTTCACAAAAGAGCAGAGAATGGGAACTGCATAAGTCTTCCCATATAGCTAAATTCTATAAATTTCTTATACTGAAATATTGCCACTGACTTCAGAAATCTCAGCCAAATTAAAGGTGAATGAAGGCACAAAAATTGAGGGCATTGAAAAATGGATGTAATTTTTAAGATGAAAAATCAGATTTCTTTTTAAACTACCTAGACTAGTAGATCAATATCTCTTTTGAAAAATTAGCAATTGAGACCACTCCAGAATCACAGTTTTAAGGTCTGCAATTGATTCAAGATTCCTATGAAGTTTTTCACCAAAATTATTATTTTCCCTTTTTTTTTCTTTTCTTTTCACTATTTTCAGAAAATGAGATCTGTTTCTCAAAAACAACTTACAGAGTCACAAGAAAGAACTGATGCCTGAAGGACTCCAACAGCAAAACGGACAGAGACTACTTAAAATGGCCTGGAGGGACAGGACAA
>VZTD01001030.1:0-10285 GCA_013397725.1 Rhagologus leucostigma
TTGTTTTGCTTTGCTTGCGTGCAGCTTTTGCTTTCCCCGTTGAACTGTCTTTATCTTGACCCACGAGTTTTCCAGCTTTTACCCTTCCAATTCTCTCCCTGATCCCGCTGATGGGGGAGTGAGAAAGTGAGACTGCTATAATGCTCTTCACTACAAAATTGGTCTGACCTCATCTACACAAAACTGCAGACAGACTGTTCTACGTAAGACAAAAAACCCCCTGCAATTAGAGTTTACCAAAATGAGCTCTTCAGAAGACGCACACAGGAAAGGACAGGGGGTTATGTCTCTGTGAAGTGCAGGAGGGAGGTGCTACCTAAGCCCTATAAGTAGAAACGTGTCCAAGCAGCCAAAACAGGGCTGGGGTGAGGTCATGTCTTTGTCAGTGGCACTCAGGAAGCCTGACTTCACTCTGAGGGACCCCAACAGCCACGTCCTGCACAGCAGCCCCAGGCCTGGAAGGCAAACGCTGCAGCACACAGGGGACAGGGAGGAAGTGACTGTACAACCATAACTATTATTCATCCTCATTACACTGTGGTTGCTCAGTGTTGTTCATGTGGATTTGCTGAGGCGTAGAAAATATGCAGCAAACGTTGACTGGATTGGAAACTGAGAGACCTGAACGTGTGATGGTAAAGAGACAGTATCAAGCAAGACTTTCCTGCTCTATACCAAAATACACAATTCTTAGCACAAACACAGTTTAATAATTTTATCAGTGGCCTGCAAATAAAGAATCATGGGGTCATAAAATGACCTTGGTTGGAAGGGACCTTAAAGATCATCTAGTTCCAACCCCACTGTTGTGGATAGGGACATCTTTCACTATCCCAGGTTGCTCAGAGCTTCATCCAGCCTGGCCTTGGACCCTTGCAGGGATGGGGCAGCCACAGCTTCTCTGGGCACCCTGTGCCAGGGCCTCACCACCCTCACAGGGAAGAATTTCTTCCTGATACCCAATCTAAACCTACCTGCTGTAAGTTTGAAGCCTCTCCCCCCTGTCCTGTCACTCCAGGCCCTTGTAAAGAGTCTCTCTCCATCTTTCTTGTAGGTTCCCCTCAGGTCCTGGAAGGCCACAATTAGGTCGGCCCAAAGCTTCTCTTCTCCAGGCTGAACAATCCCTCTCTGCCTTTCCTTGCAGCAGAGCTCCTCCATCCCTCGGATCAACTCGGTAATGAGTTCCTGGTGTGGTGTCTGCCCAACAGAGTTATGGAAGTCAAGTTGCAGCATTGCTTTGCCCAGCAGCAATATCCACAGCTTAGAGATATTCTTGATTAGCTGAAGGAGGCCAAGACATGCACTGAAATACTGGAAAATTGTTCTTCGCATATGCACAAGCTCCTTACTGTGCTTAAGCCCCACAAGGAAAGAGTCTGAGTGACAAACTATTACCTACAATTTGACTAACTAGGAAAAAGAAGTAGTAGACTCTTCAGACTGGCAGGAAAATGTTTAATAAGGTGTGATGTCTGGGCACTGCAGCTAAAGGGATCCAGATTAGGAGCTGGATGCCACTTTTTAAGGTTAATAAGCATTGGAACACCTTTACAAAAGCTCTCATTTCTTCCCTGAGAATACCAAATTTTAATGAGTGAAGTGGGTAAAGCTGAGTGTTTTGGGTGTGAGCACATGGCACCAACACAGTGCCAACACTCATCTTCCTCGCACAGCAGCAGCTGGCACCTTGTGGGACACCAGGTGCCTGTACTGGATGGAGTTCCAGCATGGAAAGGGGAGGTTTTTGGTGAGAAAGGTCATGGGTGGGACATTGCTTGGCTATGTTTTCTCTTAAAACATGTCACCATATGGTTTCCGTGTTTGGAAGTGGTGAACTCCTGCTCTGAGCAGAGGAGAATGGTTCTGCTACACTGGGGATGGGTGAGTTTTTATGAACCATGGAAAGTCATGCTGTTCACTGGCAAGGGCTTGAGTACACACATTCGTCAGTTCATATTGGAGCATACAAACCCCAGTAAACATCAGGAAGGAAATAAGGTTGCCTGGTGTGGTTATGATCTAGACCATGACATGAGCATTGCAAAATGTTCCCTTGGGAGAAAAAAAATCTGAAAATATTGCAGGCAAGACAGCAGAGAAGCAGAAGGGTTCTGAGAGAGAGTAGGTGATTTGGGAAACAGCCCTGAGGCTATGACGAAATCTCTGCAACTCAGACAACACGGGAGAGCAAAAGTTTGGGTTGGTTGGGAATTTTCTTGCCCTGTTCCAATGCCCTGAAAGGTGGGCTGCGTGTTTTGATACTGCTTTGCAAATCCATTCCAGGCCACAAGAGATTTTGTAGCATGATGTAGAGCGGAAGAGTGTTTCTGTCTAGTGGAACTGCTCTGGTTTTTCTCCTGCTGAAGGTCAGGATAGACGGATTTTGAAAGGACCAGTTGTTCACATCAACTCAAGATCAAGCTGTTCTTTGCTCTGCTCATATATTATATCTGTTAAACACTGCGTTTATCCATTTCTTTACAAATTTCTTTGTATCATGGCTGCTGAAGATTTCCAAGACTCATATTTGATGATATTCTGGGTGTCCAGTAAGGAGGGAAATAATTTCCTGTTGCAGGAATACTTCCACTGTGGTATCAGGTAATAGAGCTCCCCCATCCCTTTCAAACACACACCCTCCCGGAACAATGGTGAAAAACGAGTCGTGATATTTATCAATTTCCACCATTTAACTTCCTGAAATGGAAACCCTAATGACAACCCATGCAGGCTGCATGGTCAGGAAAACCAGACAAAGTCTCCCATTGTACCGGTCTGGTTGTTACGGGAGAGGATCTGCCTGCTTTGGTGTAACAGGATGTACTGCATATTTTGTATTTTTGCCCAGTGCTCCAATCCCTGTGGGCTAAAACTTTTCAACAGCAGCAATAAAAGAAGAAAAAGACTGAGGCCCTTCTCTTATACCACTTTTATTTTCGGGGGATATTAAATACAAAGAGTTTCACTCTCGGTGGAAGTTGTCCAACTGACTCCAGGATACTGTGTAATCATTAGGAACTGGAAAAACTCAAACTGCCTGTCTGTAGTGGCTTGGATAAGACCTGCTGGGTGCCTTCCAGAAATGAATATTGCAGCTGTGATGAGACTTGTGTTTGGGCTCTTCTTTCGGGGTGAATCGCACCCTTACACCCAAGGCCAGCCTGAGCCTAATGCATCATTTGAGACCCGCTTCAGCCCCTAAAGTAAGACTAAAATAGCATTTAAATGTCACACGGACCTCCCAGCCCTTCTGAGGGAAGTGAGTGCGCTGCAAGATACGTGCTAAACATTAAAATGTATGTGCTGATCATTAACATGTCTGTGCTAATCATTAAATGGATGCTTTCCACTGCTAAAGACAGGAAAATATATCCCAAAAGCTGCATCCCTGTCTTACAGATGCAACATCTCAGCCTGCACAGTGTCTAAAACCTTTGAAAAGGAAGGTTGAAAAGGCTCAGCTGACACTGCAGCCTGTTTGTGTCCTGATGTTCCTCAAAAGTAGCAGGACTGGCTGCTCTAGGAAGGAGTGCAGCTGGATGGGAGATCTGGACGTGAACAGTTGGCTCAGGATGTGGCATCCCTCTCTAGGCGGACTTATTTGGTGTAGCTCTGTCTTTCCCTGTGCCCTGTGTGCCCACGGGAACATATTTCTGGTTTAGTTTCATCCCGAAGGACTCCTCCGTGGCCCCTCCCTGGTGCAAACCAAAGCACAGTCAGGAGATAACAGGAGAATCCAAAAGCAGGTTCACGATCCTACCCCAAAAGCACCCTGGGAGCACCTCCACGCCCTCTTAGACAGCAAGAGCTCTCAAAATTATCCAACTTCGGGATTAATGTTGGGACAGCAAGCTGTAGGTTCTCCACCTTTCCCTTCCATGGCAAAGATTTCTCTTTGGAGTGAGGACAAGCCCGAAGAAGCTCCGGGCCAGGCAGTGGTGCCACCTGAGAGCATTCCCTCCTTCCTCACAGGACCTGCAAAGCCCTTCCTCCCCCAGTTTCAGGGCAACCAGGACTGAGATGGAAAAATCTGTGCACACGGCAACCAGAACTTGATCTCTGAAGTGGTGGAGCGTGTGTATTAATGCCAGGTGAGATCTGGCAAGCCAATGTTTGTTTTAAATTTCTCTTTAATCACTCTTACAGTTTCGACTTTGAAGTCTAGGGAAGTACATTTTCTGGTTTATGCCTCAGATGACATGGAAAAAGATATTCCACCTCCAGTACTGGAATATCATTTATAGATGTGTAAATTCATAAAGCTATGCCTCTAACAATTTGCCCACGTGGAACCATCCCAATTTGCAGCAACTGAGAACTTGACTGAAAAAGAAAAGAAAGAAAAGAAAAAGAACATTCGAGGCATTTCTTTCATTATCACTGTCCCAGAATTTCAGATCTAGCTATTTCAGAATATAGGATCAATATCCAGGCTATGTGCAAAATAAGGCTGGGAGGACAGGGAGAAGCTGAACAAACACATCTTTGGAAAAATATTTAAAGAAATAATGACAAAAAGTGGTAAGGTTTGGAGGGGCAGAGAGAATGCAGATTTATTTGAGTTCTGTTTTTCTACTACAGATGTTCTGCTAACTAGAGCAGAGATGTTCAGAGACCACATATTGGCTGTAAAATTCTAGGACTGAGATTAATTAAACGTCTGCTGCTCCTCATATAAACTACACTCAAGAGTTTTTCAGGCCTTCTACTCCTCTGAAGGAACAGCTGTAGAATACATCACATGCATATCTTGCACCCTTAAAATGTATTTTTATAACAAGTGTCATTTTTTTACAAGGAAAGTTTAACATTTTACCCTTCCTTTGATTATCTTGCTGCTGTTCAGAAAATAAAAAAGGAGAAGGGTCTGATGCTTACTCCACTAACATGTGATACTTCCTGCAGAGCACTGCCTCCACCCAACATGTGTTTTTAAACAAAATTCATGGTAGGTTCAACGGTCACAATTATTCACTTGTGTTATGGCTTATGTGAGTCCACTTCTTGCAGCAGCTGTCGGAAGGTGAGGACCCCATTCCAGTCTCTTCTCCAGGTTAATGCCTGAAAATGTAAGAAATAAAATTTGTCATTTACACCTCCTTTTCTTCTTAACTGGACAATCTCGCAGCTTCTTTTATCAGTCAGCTCACCGCTCCCCTGGATACCTGTAAGAGGTGTACTTTTATGACACGATATATTTTTATATATGATTAATCTTGCAGAAATCTCTTTTCCTCCTCCATGAGCTGATACCTCAGCAATTCGATTTCTAGACAGGCCTCAGACAGTTTCCCATTTTAATTTGATATGGTACCCACGAACTCACAATATTCTTGTGTTTTACTGTAAAACAATACAGTATTTTAAGAGTGCCCAACCCACTTAACTCCACACCCCTCATGGCTGCCTCCTCAGCTCTGACAGAAAAATGAAGCTGGTGTCAAATGTAAAATTTTCAGCCTACTGGAACTGTGATACCCTTGATCCACTGCTTGCACATGCCACTTACAAAAACACAAGCCCCAAGCCAAAGGCGTCTCCTTTGCTCCCTTGAAGATGTCATTGACCATAAAGAAGCAAGTAAAACATTTTGCCTTAAAGCCACAGTGTTCACACCAAAACCACTCGCATTCCTCACCAAATGTGACTGCTTTCAGTTCATGATTTGGTTTAAACTGAAGAGCCTGGCCAGTCACAACAGCTATGGGTGGTGGCCAAATGCAGGGGTTGCTTGTGAGGGGCACAAAGGTACAACGTGGCTAATGCCAGCCAAGAAACTAAGGAACAGCCTGTGTCTTCCTTGTGAAAATACTTCCTGATTGTTTTTCTGAGGTAGATGTTACTTGACCTTTAAATAAATAATTTAAGGCCTGTAAAAACTTTGTCCTGGACTCCTTGGAAACGCCAGCTGCGTGTGGAGGGAATGCCAGCTGTGGAAATGGGAGAAGGTGCAGCCCACAGCGAGCTGCCTTTGCCACAGGCAAGAGGAGAAGGATGCAGAAGTTACCTCAGTCTCCAGGAGCACTCAGCTCCCAACACATCTGGTGCGACTCTGGTGCGACTGGCAGGAAGGATGCACCAGTAATGGTGGTGTTGTCTTATTTATCAACCACAAACCCATTTCTGTATCAACAAGCAAGTTAGAATCACTCAAAATGGCTGCCAGGAGATCTCCATCTGAGTGGGTTTTCACAGCATCCAAGCCACAGAAAGACACATGGTACAAAAAAAGAGAGAATATTGACTGTTGCCATCCTAGGGTGGGGGTTAAAGGCTGTATAACTTATTCCAAATGCTGGAATATCCAGAACACTAGCCTAAAATATTAATCTGTAAGACTACTTTGCAAAATTACTTATAATGAGTATTTTATTTAATAATGAGCTCTTTAGAAATAAATTTCTTCCGTGGTTTTAATGCATTACTGTAAGGAAACTTTAAAATAAGCAGACTTGAGCATTGTAATAATAATGTTTGCATTGTTAAAACTGCTGACAAGATCAACAAACCATGGCCTTGGACACTTCCAGGGATGAGGCACCCACAGTTTCTCTGGGCAACATGTTCAAGTGCCTCACTACTCTCAGAGCATAATTTTTTTCCTAATATCTAATCTAAACATAGCCTCTTTCGATTTTAAGTCATTCCCCCTCGTCCTGTCATTACAGGTTCTTATAAATAATCTTGCTCCATCTTTCCTCTAAGTTCCCTTCAGGGACTGGAAGGCTGCATTAGGTCACCCCAAAGTCTTCTCTCTCCAGGCTGAACAATCTCAGTTTTCTCAGCCTTTCCTCATTAGCAGAGCTGCTCCATCCCTCTGACCATCAACATATTAAAATTTCCTATGAAGAACACAGGCTTTCGACCTTCAGGAGGGACAAAGCTGTCCTATGTTTAGAACTGTGTTCCTACAGGTAGATTTTTGAATAGGATCTTACTCAAACCTGGGTCCATTCTCAGCTATAGCCCTGTGCTGATCACAAGTCTATCAAATGCTGATTTGTTGGTATTTAGAACACATTGGGCAGGCAAATTTCTTGGGTTTGACTCGGCCTTCTTGTAATTTTACAGAACAAATGTTACTTCCCACAGTAATTGCCACCTTCCCTGTGCAATGCCACAGAAATGCCAGACAGCCCTAACACCAGAACAATGAAAGCCGAACAGAATTATTTTAATTTCCAGGAAGAAGAGTTAAATTACTGGTGAAACGCAGGTGGTGTTGCGTGGGACATCCCTGCTAGGCCTTGACTACTGTCAAGGGGCTGCGGGCAGACACAAGACCTTGGATTCATGGTTTTCTACCCCTTCTAATGTGCCTGAGAATTCAAAGAGGGGTGATGTAAAACAGGACCTTTTTATAAAAAATTGGAAGGACACCTGGATAAAATCATTAAAAGCTTTGCCAGAATCTCCACATCTCTCAAACTACTCCTTCATGTGCATGTTTATAATGCTCAGAGCAGTTTCTTATGTGGCTAAAACACTGTAGGATCAGGAATCCCCTGCTGCTACCCAGACTGTTATTTGGAGGATCCTAAAGGGTTTCATGCACAAACCCAGGGGGTGGAATACAACTTTAATGACAGCAGCTTGTAGCTCCCAGAGACTCCAGAGGATTGCGTCTTCTTTCATCGGGATTGAATTTGATCCAAAGTGTACAAAACTTGTGCTGTGCCTCAAAGCTAATTGAGGATTTGTGGCTCTCTATCTCTCAGTTGGGAAAGGTCAGCCTTGAAATTTCCAGGTCAGGACTGTTTGACAAGGATTTAGTGTCATCCACAACTTGGGACATGCTAACAGGATTTCTTGTTTAAAGGCAGTGCTGTAACTGTAAAAAGAGGGTAAGAGGGCAAAACTGTGAGGAAAGAGATGATTCATTCCAGTGATTTATCCTTGCACTTCCAGGCTCTCAGACTAAAAGATGTTCCCTCTCCTTGCATGAGGCATGACTGACCCATCTTTCCATTACTGCACGGCTGTGCTGAGTTATTGCAGTTTTGAAATGTAAACAGCACAGATTTCCTAATCTGTGGGGTAATTTGCACAAACTAATTTGTACCTTCCTGGAAAACCTGGATCCTTGCTCGGCGAAACAGGGCAGCCCAGCCAACTTCTTCTGTCATTTGGGAAATCAAAGACAACTCCAGAGATGAGCAGTGGGACACACCATTTAATTATCACCAGCCTTTCTAAGCATTCCTGTTTTTCCAAGGTTATATGGCTGGACAGTTGGAATTAGGCTGTAGCCTGGGAGAACATTACACTGGCCTCTTGTGCACCATATGCCTTTTCATTGACAAACTAACACTTCTTTAATGAGACTTGCTGAGGTTGTTATCCAAAATACATTCCTTATCCCAGATCTCATCTGTAGCACCTCTCCCAGGGGTATCTGGGAGTTTGGACCCAGACATATTTGTGAATCCAGGGCTTGATCAGGTCCCAGTGAAGTCAATAAAAATATTGTTGGTGCTGAGCAGACACGCATTAGGCTCAAAGGAAAAGTAAAATCCATCCAAGAAAATTACAGGTTCTTTTTTCAATCAAAATATGTCTTCTCTCTCTCTCTCACTTTAATTTTTTTTTCTGCTGTTTTAACTTTATAACAAGTTTAAAGTAACTGAGAAAATGTTTAAATTTTTAAATATTGAATATTCCTGGCCCAATGCCCAAAAAAGTTAACGTGACCTTCCTAAAATATAACTCTTATTAATTTTGAAACATACTGACTCCAGTCAAGAATTTTTGGTGATGATAGAACACTGAAATGCAGAAAAAGAAACACCGGGAGGTTGAGAAATGAACTTGAGTTCGCAGGTATCACCATTTCCGGAAAAATGGAAAAAGAAGAATGAACACCTGCAAAACTTTGGTGCTTATTTCATAAGCACAACCTCAGGGTTATGTTAATGCAATCATTTACATGGGAATATTAATTTTTGGAGCTTTTGTGGCTTTAGTTAAGCTGTTCCTTAGAGGAGTGGTGGACTTACAAAGCAGCCCCTGGAAGCTACAGGGGCAGGTCTGTGCAGCCCATCCCCCATCCTGACCCTGCCAAGCATTACAGGCGTGCACATCATTTTCTTTCCAGACAGAGTGGTCAGGCTGAGATGCTGCTTGCAGGAGAGGATGCGGTTGGAGACCTGCATCCCTCTGGAGTCCTGCAGCCAGAGAGCACCTGTTCCTGGCACTGTCTCGGGACGTGGAGAGGAAACATGGGATAAATAAGCACTTTTGTTTCTCGCTGTGAGGTCCGGACCTCAGCAGGGGGAAATCAGCCGGAATCCTCAGGGATCCCGTTGCTCTCACCTTCCCAGAGCCCTTCCAGCCCGTGACCTCGGCAGGGAACGAGCCGTTTGCCACCTCCTCTCACTCCACTGGCAATGTTCAGGTGCAAAGGTGACTGCAGTCACCTGCCCTCTGCGGTGTCCCGGCCGGAGCCCCAACAGGGGGTAGCACACGAGGGGACGGGGTTAGTGGATCTGTGTGGCAGCGGGGGGATGATCTAAGGGTCCGAAGTCACGCCGAAGGTCAGAGCAAGCATTACCTCCTCCCCGCCCACTCTGCTGCCGGGGCTCGGGGGAATCACAGTCCGCCCAAGTGGATGACAGCTTGCCGGCACTTAATGACAGGCTGGGTGCAGACCGGCTGCCCAGACAAAGACGGGAAGTTCGGCGCTGCCCGGGGCAGGGGCAGGGGCCGGGGCCGAGCGGGGACACGGCGGGACCCCCGCCCCGCTGCCCCGGCCGCTCCATCAGCCCGGCAGAGCCGCGGCCGCTCCCTCGCCGGCTCCGGAGCCAGGCACGGACCTCTCCTCTTCCTCCTCCTCGTCCTCCCCGAGCACTGCGAGCAGCAGCCCCGGCAGGACGCGAGGTAAGCACAGCCCCGCGTGGCTCTGCGGCTCCCCGCGATCCGGGGCGAACCTCGTGTTTTTCACACACACACACGCAAACATCTTTCTCCTGCCGGTCCCTCTCTCCCGTCCCCGGCTTCCTCCGGCTCTTCTNGTCTGATTAAATGAGAAGGAAGTGTGGGAGTGGTGGTTTTGAAGCTCTCCCTTTAAGAGGCAGCCTGCAGTGACGAATTGTTGAAATTGCCATTGCAGGATGGCATTCCGCTATAAATTCATTGTTCCACCTCCTCTCATCTTCACATTTCTCTCCCTTCTCCTCTTGTTCACATCGACAGACTGGGGATAACAACAACAACAACAGGAAAGATACAGGGAGGGGGCTTTTACAGAAATCCAGGACGTTTTCCGCTTCTTGGGCTTTTTAATTTT
>VZTD01001030.1:11299-68965 GCA_013397725.1 Rhagologus leucostigma
CGGGGACGGGCGGCGGCGGCGGCGGCGGCGCTCCGTGTCCCGGGCCCGGCAGGTGGAGCTGCTGCTGGTGGCCGACGGCTCCATGGTGCGCAAGTACGGGAAGGGGCTGCAGCACTACCTGCTCACCCTGGCCTCCATCGCCTCCCGGCTCTACGCGCACGCCAGCCTGGAGAACCACGTGCGGCTGGCCGTGGTGAAGGTGGTGGCGCTGGGCGACAAGGAGAAAGGGCTGGAGGTCAACAGGAACGCCGCCACCACGCTCAAGAACTTCTGCAAGTGGCAGCACCAGCACAACCGCCTCGACGACGACCACGAGGAGCACTACGATGCCGCCATCCTCTTCACCCGCGAGGTAGGCATGGCCCTGGCCATAGGCATGGCCGTGACGGCGACGAGGTGTCCCTCGAGCGTGGGGTGGCCGGGCTGGTGGACCTCCAGCCACCCTGCTCGGCTTTGCCCACGGGTTGCCTCCCCACTCATGGATCCAGCTCTTCCATCAGGGACCGGCACCCACGCACAGCTGCCGGCATGGCAGAGGGGTTGAGATGTGTGTGTCCCCTGCCCGGTGCTGTGACCCCCGCTGTGGGTACACCGGTGCAGTGCCGGGACCCCAGCCAGGTGGAGAGGTGGGCACTTTGATCGTGGGACTCAGCCTAACGTCCCTCTGCTTGAGACATGGCTTTGTCCTGTCTGTCCCAGTGACATGTTTAACACCCGGCTCCTCTGTCTCTGCAGAGGTGGTCCAGGCAGGAAGGGCTGATAGCACTTCCTAACCTAAATTAGTCCCCAAACAAACCTGCTAGTGAAAGTGGTGGAGAGCACCTTAAGAGAGTACAGACGTCTTGCTTGTGGAGCACACTGGGACGCTATTTCCAGCAAGAATAGCTCCACCACACTGGAAGCCGGCAGCACTTGTGGTTCAAGTGTAGGACGTAAATGCAGACCGCAGGTAAACAGAGCTGCACAAGCTGAGTTGGGCTGGTGGCAAGGGGCTGCAGTCCCTGTCGTGTCCCCCAAGTGGGTGCCCTGATCAGCTGTGGGTTGGATCTGGCTGGTGTTGCCCGTGCAGAGCTGTGCCTTGTTGCTCCGCGCTGGGTTGTTGATTAATTGCATTGCCAGAGGTCGTTAAGGGACATTGCTCTGGTAGACATGTGGCCGAGTTTATGCAATGAAGTTCTTCTGTAAGAATATCCCTTCAGCGGTTTGGGTTTGGTGTTTTCTTTTTTTCCCTTTCCCCAAGTACGAAAAAAATAACTGCATGACTTTCCGTTCATTTGAGTTCTCCGGCTTTGCTACATCGTAGGAGCCTGCCAAAAAGGATGCTTTGGATGGTTTGTGGAAGGAGTTGCTCCAGAAGGGGGAAAAAAAGCACCTGGCTTGCTTTTCTAGCTGTAAATAGTTGAAACATTAGGTTCTGTGTCAGTCAGGCATCACTTGTACAACAGGAGCCCTTATTAGCAGTTTAAAGCCCATCAGTGCAATTTGCAGGCTTTCATTTTTTATCACTATAACGTGAATGAAAGCAGGCTACATAGACTGGGTCAGAATGCTATAAACATCTTTTAAATGCAAAAAAGTTTTGCTATAAACATCTTTTCTAATGGCTTGTTAAGCCTGGGCCAGAATCCATCACTTCTCTCTGAAGAGTGTTTCTCTGTGCCGGTATTCCCACTTGTTTCCCTGGGCTATATGACAATTCAGAAATGCTTAGGGTGGAGACTGTGAACCTTAACATCAGTTATTAAGTTAATTTGGATTGAGATAGGATGTGAATTTAAAGTGCAGTTGCTTTACAGGTGCTTATCCGTAGTTCTTTGCATGGAAACCCTCCTGCCAGAATGAGAGGGTGCTGCTAATCAGTAATCCACTTTCAAAGACTCATGAGCAATGCATAGAATTACTTCTCTGGGATGTAAGTAGTGCCTAGAATAGACAAAACACCACAGTTCCTGCAGTCTCCTTCCACTCTTAAGATGCAAATGTTGCTTGCACTGCTACTCAGGGCTGCTTCATGAGAAAAAAAAGCACAGGCTTGTGTTTTCTTGGTTTACATTTTAACAGCTTTAACGCTGGGATTAGCTCCTCGATGCAGTTCAGGACAACTTAATCTGCTTTAATGCTTTGCTGTGTGCACACGCACATTGTTTGGCAGTGTTTGACTGAATTAAGAACCAGACTGGAGTTTCTTGCTACATGTGTTCATGATGTTCTTTGCAGGGAGTGTGTGTGAGCCCACACGATTTTTATATGCTTACCCTTGAAATGTCAACATGAATCTATTTGCTCCCAGTGGAATGTAAACACGAAAAGGGTTAAAGGATGAAAAAGCAGTGGAGATGTTTCCTGGAGAAAACAGCCCCACTTTGAACTAAAGGAGAGATTTTTTCCAGTTTAGCTTTTCAATGAGAGTGGCAGCAGTTGGCAGGAGAACACCACTTTTACAACTCTGTTTTGGATGGATGAAGTTGGTTGCTAAGCTACAAGACGCCGAGCTGTGGCTGCGTGTTTTGATGGGCTCTGAATATCGTCATGCTGATTTTTGAACATCCAGATGTCTCTTTCTAAGTGCCTTGGGTTTCAGGCACTGGGCAAACGTGTGAGGTACATTTTCCATCGTTGTTTACTAACTGAGGCCACCTTGAGCTTCGTGTCTCTCCATCAACAGAATAATATTTGCAGATCGTTTGTCAGCTGAATGCATGCCCTCGGCTGTATGGAACTGGTTTTGTGTACATAGAACCTGCATTGTGCATGGCTGGTGCCATACAAATCCCTAATATAATCATTATCTTTGTTCCAGAGTGACATTTGCTTGGATGTTATTTTTTTACACCGAAAGAGAGCTTTATTGGAGTTGCTTAAAAAGGAAGAATCCCAACAGAATTCAGCAGTGTTGCTTCGTCCTCTTTGGTTGTCTTTACTTCTTTAAAGATAAATTAGTAACCACTGATAGACTGAGAGTGCATTGGCAGCTCTCCTTTATTATTAAATTAGTAGTGGTTCAAATTATGTTATATGAGTTCAAATTATGGTCATCATCATCATTCATACTAGGAAGCACTTCCCATGCAAAAAAATTTAGAAGGAAATTTACTGATTCTGAGTTAAAACAGCCACTTCCTTCTGGTCATAATCTGTATTTAATTGGATAAGGTCTTTAAAGCAATTATGCTGCGGACCATAGTAAATCAATATGAACATGAATTCGGTTTGGGGTGATACAGGCAACATGTTAAAGCTGTTTTTAGGCTTTGTGTTGCTTATCAGTGATGGCGAGGGTCCATTAGCCGCAGTGGGTCCCTATGTTTGCTCTGTAAATGCAGGGAGCACTAGAGGAACATGTCTGGCCATTGTGAAAACCTTCAGTGGACAGAGAAATTATCTGTCACTAAATATTGTAGGAATTTAGTTGGGTTCCACAATGATTATTTAAATCTGATAATGAGAAGTGTATTTTCCCAGTGGTCCCATCTCTGATTTTGACCCACGATGAGCAGGATCAAGCACGACAGAGGGCTGACTTGACAGTTAGAAAACGTGGTAATTTTCTGATATTTCTAGATTTCCTCAAGGCAGCTTGACCATAACAGCCTTAAAGAGTACATGGGTCCCATGCTGTTGGACTACTTTGGGTAGTCCTTGACAGCAGCTGTAAATCTTAGGGCCACATGAATCCTAGAGCATCCTCCATGGACTATGGTGGTGCAAGGATTGAAGTCTGGTGGCCAGGTGAGTCCTCCACCCCGTAGGGAAGTGGCTTTGTGGTGGGGAGGAGGAAGAGCTTGCAAAGCCCTCTTTCCCTGGAGATTAGATCACTTGTTCTCAGTGGCAGTGAAGTCAACAGCAAATTTAGAGTTTAGTCTGTTTCAGCCTTTTTTATTGTGAACAGTTTGCAGAAGCTGAAAGTAGATTATCTTCAGATTTTTATGGGTGCAACAAAACACTTGCCAGATTATTTGTCACAGTAGCAAAACACATTAGATGGGACTTGCAAACTGCAGTTGAATTCACACTGTTCTTTTTCTGAGGTCCAGCCTGCTCTGCAATTATCCTCTAGAATTCATCCAATCTGTTTCATTAGTGGCCCTTAGTTAAATTTCAAGTGAACTATTGAATGCGTTTGGACAAAATCCAGCTCTCTTCCTCTCCCCCCGGTTCTGAATCATCTGAAGATTAAAATAGATGTTTCTCACAGTAGATACAGACATTCAGAGCACGAAAAAATCCTTTCCTAAGTGTTTGTTAGCATCATCTCTGATAGTACCATCATGCCTGGCTCAAGCTAGAGTTCATGCTAGAGCCAAAGGCCACTCTCCTGCCTTTTTCTACACAGTAATTATATGGGGCTGGTGTGTTTGATTCAGTTTAACCATCCATCTGGCAGTGCTGTTGAAATTTAACAGCAAGTTTTGTATTATCTCAGCTCTGTAGATGATAATTTCATTGCATGGAGCACATGCTTTCTTTGGCTCTACTTCTTTCTTCTCTCTTTTTTTTTTTTCCTTCTTTTCTCTATTATCATCTTCAAACCATTATCATCCCCTCGTAGCAAAACAAGTCACTGTACCAATGGTCAATAGAATAGATTTCACTGGTTATTGTTATTACTCTGAAGAAATTGTAGTGTGATGTGTCTACCAGTTTCATAGTGTTTTCACCAACGTTGTTGCACATCTAATACTTTTAAATAATGTCCCTGGGGGAAATAAAGTGTGACATAACTGATAGAGGAGAATAGGTTTGATTCACCCTGATCTAGAGAGACAGTGTGGAGTTTTCCCACAAAGGAACTGGCTTAGGCAGGTTAAATCACACCTTTTTACTTGGTCACCAGTCACCAGTTTCATAACTGAAACTTCTGCTCCCCATGCAGGTTCCAAATGCTTTATGTGCGTTTTGTCAATATTTTTAAATATCCTGTAGTTTGCATAACTCTGCTGTGTTTTCTTTCGAATGCCCAAGCCTTGGGCCCATATTTATCACATGAACCCCAAAAGAAAACGACCTCAATTTTTAAGCTTAACTACTGGAGAAATACATGTGGGTTTTGTTTTGGTAGATATGGCAGCTATTACCCATGTGGTTTTCCTCAGAAGGGAACCAGGCTTTGGGCACCCTCTCAAAATGTGGCCAGGGGAGGACAGCGCAGTAACCCAGTGAGTCTGACAGGAGTCTTTCCTCACCCAGAATCCTTTCTGTTCACGTGAACATTACTTTTTTTCCACGTGTGCCATTCCACGTTGCTGTGACATCAATAAAAGTTCACCCACTTTGCCGAGGAGCACAAGGGAGGGTGGATGTGTGTGTTCTTAACACCACCTCACCCCACCCTCCCTGCCCAGGGCTGCGGTGGGAACGCTGCTGCAGGAAGTCAGAAAGTCATTCCTTCCTCTGCTTGAAGGATTTTAGGTCTGTATCGCCCACCTCCCAGGAGAGGTCCTTAAGCAGGAGGTCGTAAGCTGTTCCAGGTGTTAAGGAAACTTTCCACCCAAAGGTCTGTCACTGTGTAGTGAGTAATTCATATGGTGAGAACGAGAGGAATCGTGACCTGAAGCTGCTGAGTGGAGCGCTGGGCTTGGAGCAAGGTGGTCTGGGTTCCTCAAGCACACAGAGGAGGCAGTTTCTGTAATTTACCACAGGCTGTTCAGTAGGAAAGGAGGAGGATGAGCAATAGGGACCAAAAACTGGGTCCCTTCGTTGACTGCACTTCAGCTGCAGCCTGGGCTAGAGAAACTTTGGGCACAGGGGCTGCTCCAGGAGGAGCCACAGCTCCCTGTGTGCATGGCAGTAGCCTGGTGTAGACCATGCGGTGCTCTGCTAAAAAACACGCTTCTAGCTGGCCTCATCCCTGGAAGGAATTTGTAGCTGGATCGAGTTCTTACTGGGAGAAGGCTTTAGCTGATGAGCTGTTGTGAAGGAACCAGAAGAACGAGTGAACAGAACTGTAAAGCTTTTAGCTGTGCATTGCAAGAAGGTGATGTGCAGCTTGGCCTGGTACAAAGCCTAATCTTGTGGGTTTCTCGTACATCTGACCTGCGAAACTCTGTAGGCTCAGCTTCCCTCAAGGGCAAAGGTGGAGAAACCTGAAACATCTCAACCCCAATAAGCAAAATGCCCAGTTGTTCCAGACTGTGAAACTGTGGCGCTTTGAGGCCCACAGGATCCCAAACTGCAAGCCCTGTGAGGGATAGATAACTCAAAAGAGCTGAGGACGTGTTCTTCCACCCTTACATCCCACCAAATTGTCCACACTGGCGCTCACATCCTGTTTTAGATCTGGTCAGTGGGCTCTGACCTAATACTAGGTTTCACTAAACAGTTTATTCTTATTTTGAAACTTAGTGAACACATTTCAGGTGAAATAAACTCCCTGCTCCAGCCAGGACGTGGTGACAGTTATCTCCCTTCACAACAATGCCATGTATACATGGCAGCCAGCCAGCTGCTCCTGATGGATTTAGAATGCCAAGAAAACTTGGCCTCTAATGAGCTGTCTAATTAACTACTAGACTTGTGATGTACAGCTTAGCTTTACTAAGCCATTCCTTTGCCAAAGCTTAAGTCTTAACATCTATTGCCTCCTGCATAGCAAATGCATTTCCTTGTCATTCTTCTGTTGTGAAACTACTGCAAAGCGGATCAAGGGCCAGGCTGCTTTCCTTCTTTAGAAATACCAAGAAACATTCTTTAAAGCTTCTGCTACTGTTTCAAAGCAATTGTGTGTACTGAACTGAGTAAGTTTCTTCTATTAGAAAGTATTAACTTTCCATTAGAAGCAAAAGAAACAGAGTGAAATAATCATTGGAAACTGATTTTATGTATCGTGAGTCCCCTCTTTCCTCGTGCGTTAGCTGGAGTGTGAAAAGTTGAGGCTACCCACACAGACTTTTTAGGATTGCATCATTACATTGAAGCCTGTTTTTAACAAAAAATTACAGTATTTTCCAGGGAAAGAAAACCTTTTGCTGTGCTCCCAGAAAGTTCACTTCATGAAAGTAGTAGACTGCTTTCCAGGACTGCCCAGGAAAGCAAGAAACAATGTAACTATTGATTCTGGTAACGAATAAGCCATAGCCAGTGTTTGATGGGTAAGCAGGCATGATTTTCAGTAACATCGCTGGAAATCAAGCTGTTTGGAAGCTGGTATTGGTGAATTGACCCAAAAGCAACCTTTTCAGAGTATTTGTCTCAGAGATACCACTTGATAGGCTGCAGTTCTGTTTATGAATAGAAATATATTCCAGTTCAAATCATGCAGAGGCAGGAGAAGGAAAGAATGAGTGAGACAATGACAACATAGAGGAGCTGAGCCTTCAGTAATCTGCCTACATGGTTATTGACCATATCAGCCTTAGCTGCAAATGAGCATCCTCAGGCAGTCACCGAGGGCTGGAGTTGGCAGGGAAACCCAGGATGCTCAATCCATGCTCTGCTTGAAGCACGGCCATGGCATGCCCTGCTCTAGCAGCAGATGGGCAACCCACAGACATCCCTGTAACAGCTTCTTAGAAAGGAGCTAATGCCAGAAAATATTTCCTGTCCTTGTTTCCAGAATCCTTTACAAACCCCTCTGCTGCTTCCCAGCTGGGATTTGGCAGCGGCTGCACGGCTCCCACAGCGACTGCTGGAGGGCCATGGGGCTAACTGAGGGACCAGGGCTTTGCTGTAGCACTGGCCACCACTTTCTGACCCCAGGGTGGTCACTCTTTTCCTTTCTGGGGATGGCTGATCCCACACCATCTGAGGACACCTGTTTGCCAGCTGTCCATGAGGAATTGGAGGAGCTAGGTGATTTTACATATAAGCAGTTTGCAGAATCGTGTCTTTCCTGCTGTGGGAGTTCCTAGGACCAGCCTCTGGTACAGCCCTAATATCTAGGGGAGACAGGATAATGCAATCCTGTGCACAGCTTTTGAAATGCTGAGGTGGGATTATGGTAACATCTCTGCTCTAGTGTTCCATGCTCCACACATCGCATCAGAATTAGCTCTGTGGAGGTTTATGAGATTGCCTGCTTAGAAAAATTATATTCTTTTAGTTATATTTGTGTCATGAAATCTGGTGAGTCACTGTGAGGTCTGGCTGTGCCTGCTGGTGTAAATTCCCAGCGTAGCTGCTTCTTGTGTGCAAATGGGAGTAAATCCTGACTGGCATGAGGCATCTGGGTGCTGATACCATTGTGCCCACACTGGGAGCAGCACTGATGTCAGAATCTACGTAATAATGACACACAAATACAAGAAAAGACCGAGTGACATAGAATCTGCATTCAGACACAAAGCGTGAATTAATGCAGTTTATACTGTTACTGGCACTGTCAACCTGTCTAGCCCTCCTCCAGTAAGCTGCTTTCTGTCTGATTTATGTGCTTTTTGGTACTTGTGTAAGAATTTCAGTTCAGCTGCTTGTGTGGATTCAGGTCACATTGCTCTATCACAGAATCACGAGATCAGTTAGGTTGGAAATGACCTCTGAGATCATTGAGTCCAGGCTGTGACTGAACACCACCTCGTGCTAGACCGTGGCACTGAGTGCCACATCCAGGCATTCCTTGGACACCTCCAGGGATGGGGACTCCAAACCTCCCTGGGCAGCCCCTTCCAATATCCAGTCACCCTCTCTGTGAAGAAATGCTTCCTAATGTCCAGCCTAAACATCCAGCTTAAGGAGACACAGCTTAAGACTGTGTCTCCTTGTCCCATTGATAGTTCCCTGGGAGCAGAGCCCGACCCCACCCGGCTGCACCTGCCTGTCAGGGAGTTGTGGAGAGTGACAAGGACCAAGTTCAGTGTAAGGGGTTAATTGGGTATGAACCCAAACAAAAGTAACAGGAGTTTAAGGATGGTGTCTTCTTTGTTGAATATGCTGCAGATATTTGACATCAGAAAAACATGACCTCTCTTGAGGCCTCTCCCAGCGCTGGGTGAGAGCTGCTGAAGATGATGCAAAGTTTATTTGCCTAAACAGAACTGGAAGAAGTTTGCATTTCTTTTAAAATGCTTTGAAATTCTGGAAATTCTTCACCATCCCTGGATGTGTTTAAAAAAAAGATTGGATGTGGCGTTCAGTGCCATGGTTTAGTTGAGGTGGTGTTAGGGCGTGGGTTGGACTCGGTGATCTTAAAGGTCTCTTCAAACCTGATGATTCTGTGTGATTCTGTGTGAAATATGCATCCCATACTTCCCATAACCCATGCAGAGCCAGAGGCAAAGTCTGGGGACCTGGGGGCTTTGAGAGAAAATTGTCTGCTTATTATCTGCAGTGCAACAGAATGGAAGTTTTCCTTAAACCATGGATTACACCTGTGAAAATTTGGAAATTCAATACTTTTCAACTACATTCCTTCTCTTCTTGCCAGGCTGTTTTGGTCGTTGGTAGTGCAGCATTTAAAGCTTAGTATTAAGTAGCAACAAGAGTGAATTTACCAAGAGTTCCCAGACAGCTGGAAGCCAGAACTGAGCCTGAAATTTCTCCTCCATATATGTAATATTGCTTTGTATTTTTAGCTTGAAAAATTTCTTTGTTGGGAAAAAAAAAACCAACACCTTTTTTCTTTTTTTTTTTGTGTTTGTAAAAGGAGATGCTCTGTCACAGTATCTGTGAACTCAGTGTGGTTTTCTTTGACTTCAGTGGGATTTGAATCCTGTGCATTTCCAAGTTTGCCTAACCTGTCATAATCAGTGAACACTGCTGCTCTGAAGTCTCCTACAAGGTGTCTCTTACTCAGATGGAGTAATTATGAAAGGCTTCATAAAAGGAAGTCCTTATAGAAAGAGATCTGAAGGGAAGAAGAGAATCTTAAAAATGAAGGGGAAAAAAGTGCTCTTTGATCATTTTGATAATAACATTTGTCATGCCTTGAAAATGACAATTTCAGTCAACCGTAGTGAAATGTTGAAGTGTTCCAAATAGCATGGCCCCTACTTTTCCTCCTCGTCCAAAAAATGTATATATATGCACATTCACACTAATATTCTTCCCTCTGCTCCAACAGAAGCACAGAAAAGTTACTGCTGGTGATAAAAACACAATGTCTGACCAAAGTTGAAAGAAAAAACCTAATGCTGCCTGCATGGTTTTTGGAGACACCCCAAAGCTACATGTGGGAGAAGTTGTTGAGTTGTTGGGATTTTGCACTCTCTCGTATCACTGACTCTAAGCAATCTCTGAGAATTGCTTAAATACTTGGTATATTGGGTAACACACTATTAATTGTACTGCTTCACAGATGCAAAATGAGGTTTCACATGTAACAATGTCATTTCTTTAAAGTGCAGGTGTAAGACTTGCTTCAGGAAAGCAAGGTGATCTCTGGTTCGAGGACTGATCAGGAAGCTGAAGCTTTCTGTCAGTGTAAATAAAGACAATTTTCTGGTTTTATTGTCGATGAGGAAATGCTTCCACAGCATATTTTAAGTACCTACCTCAATGCAAGTGTGAGCATCGCAGAAATACAAGTTTAACTAACAACAGTTAGCTGCAGAACGTATCCAAGTCCTGTTAAAGTCCGTGAAAATACTCCCACTGACCTTACCAGGGACTGGCTTGCTGTGCTTTTAACATCTTTAGCTGGAACCTTACACTGATGTTTTCAT
The DNA here is from genome assembly GCA_013397725.1 of Rhagologus leucostigma. Taxonomy (NCBI): domain Eukaryota; kingdom Metazoa; phylum Chordata; class Aves; order Passeriformes; genus Rhagologus; species Rhagologus leucostigma. Next base: position 21,895 of record VZTD01001030.1, read on the forward strand.
CCAGGTCCTGCCGTTGGCTATGGCGACTTTAACCGGTTGTTACCGCTGAGTGTAAAAACTTAATTTAATTATTTTTTTTAAAATTTTTTTTCCCCTTCCCGGGCAGGATTTATGTGGGCATCATTCCTGTGATACCCTGGGAATGGCAGACGTTGGGACCATCTGCTCCCCCGAGCGCAGCTGCGCGGTGATTGAAGACGACGGCCTCCACGCAGCCTTTACAGTGGCTCACGAAATTGGTATGCAGTGCCTTTTCTGTTCCCCTGCCAAGCCAAACACTCGCAACAGCTGCATTAGGAACCAAAATACCCCGCAATTAATTCCAGATTTCCCCCGGCCCAGAGCCCCGCCTGGGGATTAGGGCTGTGTACATATGCACTTCAGGGTTAACTAATAAGGGATCAGAAGGCAGGGGAAGGCGCACAGTAGGTGTTTCCTCCCTGACAGTGGCCTTTCTAAGCAGCAGTTGAAGTGAAAATTCAAAGGCTGCTGCTACTGCCCAAAGATGTCGATGCATGATCGTCCTGAGAAAGCTTTTGGCCCATCTGTTGCAATTTGCATGCATTTATTTATTGGCAAATAAGTCACATTTTTTAACTTGTTGAATGTGCTACTGTTAGGAAGCTTTTTTCCTTGTATTGCCTGCAGACAAAAGCTGTTGTGGCAAAAAAACAACAATTCTAATATCTTTGTAAGTGTATGGAAATTCCACCTTTGTGAATCCCATAATAAGTGAGATAGTATTTAGGTGATAAAGGTTTGGTCAAAAAACCTGTTTAGCTTTGTTTCATTTTCCACCTCAGTGGACAGCAATTGAATTAGGAGCCTTGCATGTACCCTTCAGAAGGGTTTAAGATAGAATTAGTGACAGAAGAAAGTGTGTGTTCTTGGATATTACATGTGTCATGATATATGCCTTCAGAGAGACTGCTGCCATCTTGATCATGTTTAATTAACTGATGTTTTGTGAACTGTGTTCACTGGAAATACATTTGCTATAAGGGCTATTCACTTTGGGGAGTGAACAGCAATTTAAAAGTGGAGCATGTTCTTCTTTTTCTTCTTTTTTTTTTTTTTTTAATATTCTTGGAAGGAAATAACAAGGGAAGGAGAACTTTCACAGAGAGCCAGCTGCTGAATTGCCTTGTACCTCGTGCCAAACCAAAGTAAAGTTTGCTTTGGGAGTATCGTTGCAGTGGTTCCATTTTCAAGGAGCTTGCAGGTAGAGGCTGAGATCTGAGTGCCTTATACATATGGCTCAGGAAACAGAGGTCACCAAGGACGGAAAATGACCTGACTGTTCAGTGACAAGTGATCCCAACCCTGCTCCTCTTATAGCTCTGCAAAGGAGTTACATCAGGAGCTGGAGAAGGGATCAGGCGTTGCATGAAAATGTGAAATATTGTGCCAAGGTGAGCCCCCAAAGCAGAAATTTTATTTTAGTAAGAGGTAATGTCACAACAAAAGAAGAAGTCCTCTGGAATCACTAATTCAGTGCATTTGGAGATTGCTACAGCAGTGCAGAAAGACACATTCACATGGGATCTGGATGTGGATGCTGTGAATGAGCCATCATGAACCTGGGATGTGTTAGATGGCAAACTTAGCCTGTCATTCAAAGCCAGACTGCTGGGGACACTGCTTGTGTCCCCTTGCACCCAGAAGTGAAGCCTCTGCTGAGGGGCAGTGGGCAGGGTTGGGTGAGGAGCCTTCTTGTGGTGCCAGGGTTGGTGTATCTGATGTGTGAAGAGGAGAGCAATGTCTTTCCTGCCATTTTATCAGCAATAAATACAGTTTTAGGTAGATTAAAAATGAAAGAACGTAGATCAGTAAAGATAGGGATGAGCACTAAACGTTCACATTGTTACCTTGAATTCCACGCAGAGAAAATATAAGCAAAAGTGAATTATTTTTAGTGATCTAGAAGCACATTTTGGAGAAAGGCCATTTTCATACCTTGGCATTTACAGGAATCTGTAAAAACTATAATTTTCAATGTAAAAAAGGCATGAATTGAAATGAATAAATAAGAACCCTAATGGACATAAAACCTCTACTTTGAGGCTGTTTAAAATAACATCCTTTTTTTTTTCCTCCTCACCAGAAGTTTTTAAGAAAGGAGGGGTGTCAAGTCACAGAATGATCTTTGTGTGTGTGGCCTGAAGTAGGAGAAGCTGAGAAGAAAACACAGCTAAAATTGCTTGAGTACTTAAATTAAATCAAAGGTCAGAAAAGGATGAAAAATAAAAAGTGTGGCATGGATACCCTTTAGTTAAGCACTTTGGGGAAAACCTTGCTTTATTTTATTTGGAGACCAGATTTCTTCCTACAATCCAGAAATCTCCAAGTTCCCCCTGTCCTGTGGGCAGGATGTAGCTTTGATTTTACAGTGGCTCAGTTCCTGAGTCAGAGGGGATGCTCTGAGCCTGAGATGTTGTTTTCTGGCAGAAGGAAGGTCAAGGTGAGCCACTGAGTGAAGGAGAGTCACTCTCAGCAGTTTTTGTGTGTGGGGCAAAGACGCAGCATCATTAACGTGGACTTGATCCTCAGAGTGTCCTCACTGTGACTTCCAGGGGGATGTGAATGCTCTTGTTTCCCCATGAAGGATCCAAAAGCATTTTCCAGGCTCAGATTCTTTCTCTGGAAGGCAACCAAAGTAAACTGAACTGCAGCTCAATCCAGCAGGAGGATGGCTGTACAGCCCAGGGGCTCAGGTTGGATTGGTGCACAGGAAGCCAAAAAGCAGCTTGCTGCAGAGTAAACCTGCTGCTTCTGTTGCCAGGGTTTCTGCCACATCACACCTGAGATGTTTTTTTTATTTCTTTCAGATAAAATAGATGGATTTTGACCAGTGGTTTTGGAGGGGGAGAGAATGAATGAGCAGCAACAGGCAAAACCTCCACAGGCCAGTAAAGGAGAGCACAGGAAGGAATAGATGCAGCCAAATTCTTGGTACAACTGGTTAGCTGGCAATAAGAGGTGGAGATCTGTATATAAAGTTTAATAAGGTAGGACCTGAATCTTGTCCTACTTGTATGTAGGAAAATCAGTAATAGCTTGTGTCCAATGTCAAATGGAAAAAAAAAAAGAGGATATTGCAACAAAAAAACTCAGAAAGAAACTTTGTAACTTTGAATGTGATAATCCAGTTTGTCCTCAGGATACAGGGGAGCAGTGCTGATACCGTAAATGTTATTTTGAAATCATAGCCTGCCAAGACATCCAGCCACCAACAGTAAATCCATATCTGGTTATTTTCTAGCAGGGGACATGCTGCTGCCAGTTGGGACAGCAGCAGCTTCATTTTCACAAAAATAACCCCCTGGATTCTTGCCTGAAATCATCAGTTCATCACCACGTTGTGGCATATGGATGCCTTTTTTAACTCCTAGCAGCTCCTTCAGCTACACCTCCACAGCTCTGCAGAGCTGTCTGAGCTTAGGCACAGTATGTAGCATTCTCCAAGCCTTTGTTATCAGCAGCCTGTTGTCTGTAAAAATGATGCTTCCTTGCTTCATGCACTTCCCTGCCTCTTGGGGACATGTGGAGGAGAGCATTGAAGAACCTGAGATTGCTCATAATCTCGACCGTTATTTAATGTTTTTTATAGGGCAGCACTATATTGCTTCTCCATATATTCCTTATTAAAACAACCATCAGGAAACAAAAACAATGAGATTTTCACGCTAATACTCTGGACTTTTGGGTTGGAGATTTGTTGCTTTGACAGTGCTGGCTTATAAAAAAGTAAAGATAAGCATGATCCAGCAGCAGCAACAGGCACAGTCAGTTGGAATTCCATTTAACATATTTTGTGATGGGATATATCCATGCTTAGCAGCCTGGTGCTGTGTTTTGAGGTACAGTCATGGTCAGAAGTTTCTGCTGGAGTCCCACTGTGCTTGGATACAGACATCCCACCACCCTGAACAGTTTGCCATCTACGAAAGCAAAATTAGAAGAGTTCCAGGGGACATAAGTGGAGCTACTGCTTATTTTATCAATAGGAAATTTCTCCAGATCACAAAGGGAATCCCAGGGAAAGCCAAGAATTAAACTTGAGTTTTGATCTAGAGTCTCTTGAGTTTTGATCTAGTCCTTAAATACAAAAGCATCCTTCCTGCAGCCTTCAAGCAGGCAAAGCTCCAGTTCAGCTCAGTGGGAGTTATGTGGATCTAACAGCTTAAATCATATCTATCTTTGTTCTTTCCATCAATCTTGAGAAACTTACTTTTAAAAAAACAGGCAATACAGCCTTTTTTCCTCAGTGATAATGTTCATTTGACCTTTTGCAGTGTTCCTACTCTTATGTTACACAAACACTCTGGCATGCAGTTACTCCTTCTGTCCTCCTGACTAATATGGTTTACTGATGTTCTTTCCAAGTGTTTTATTTTTAGGCTATAGCTGTAGCATTGCTACGTGGAACTAATTAAACCTTTGTTCATTAGTTTCCTTTTATCTTTCACATGTGACTTTTGGGGAGGGAAGGCCAAAGGGCGGGATAAAAGCGGCCTTCAAATATGTTTAAAAAATCACTGCAAAAATTTGCATAATAAATCATTCTCCGTGTCCACCTGGGACAGCACAAGGGGTAATGGCCTGAAATTGCAGCAGGGGAGATTTGCTTTAAGCATTAGCCAAAATCATCTAAGCAGGATAGTTGAGGGCAGGACTGAAGTGCTTGGGGAGGCCCCGTTTCTGGAGGTTCACAGGAGCCAGCTGGCTGAAGCAGCTGTGGCTCAGGGGATGCTGATCCTGCCCCAGGGCAGAGGGATGCACGGGATGCCTTTTCAAGGTCCCTGCTCAGCATCATTTTCTGTGGTTGTGAGGAGTTATCACAACATCCTCCACAGCTGGGCTGTGTAATGCCTGAAACCAAGGGACTGCACAGAAACTAAAACTAGAAAATCATGAAATGGTTTGGGTTGGAAGGGGCCTTAAAAATGATCCAGGCCCACTCCTGCCATGGGTGGGGACACCTTCCATTATCTCAGGTTGCTCCAAGCTGGCCTTGGACACTTCCAGGTATGGGGCAGCCACAGCTTCTCTGCCCTTGAGTGCCAGGGCCTCACTGTCCTCACGGCCAAGAATTTTCTTCGTGTATTAAGTAACGAGTTTGATACCACATCTTTTCCAGCATGGCATCATTCTGTGGCCTCTGCCACCACTGAGGACGAAAGTGTCACGAGCTCCATCAGCAAAATGTATTAGAGAGCATCATTTTCTGTAAAAAAGGCATTTTAGAAATGAGGTATCGCTCCTGGCATCTCCGCTCACGTGGTTCACTGAAATACATCAGAATACCATGAGCTCTGAGTGGATTGGAGCTGTTTACTCAGAGCCTGAGATGTGTTGGAGCTGCAGGCCACTGAGGAAGGAATACCATGTCTAACTTACAGCAAACTCTGATTCTGACCCTCCTTCAGTAACAAATGAAACCGAGAACAACGTGTGTGATGCTTAAACGAGTCTTTCTTTTGATGTCCGTAGAAGAGTCAAAAAATACTCCCACTCCTTGTTTTACCACATGTGCTCATTTTGTGTACACTCAGAAGTAACTAAATACAGCAATCTTTTCTTCCCCATGTTCTGCTGAACATGCAGCCCTTTGATTTCAAGGCTGTCAAGATAAAGCAGATAAAGACAAGCTTCAGACCTGACAGCTACAAATCTCCTGTAGCCTTTCATTTCAAGGGGGATACATTGCCAAGGGCACAGTGTCTCAAAGCCACATGAGAAAAGCAGTGGAGGTTGTCTGAGTCTCATATTATGTTTCCTTCATGACAGATGAAGTTTAGGCAAATATCCAGGTAATCATAATTAGGCAGATTTGCTTTCTTAAAACAACAAAAAACCATAGAGTACACTCATCCAAGTCTTCTCTGCTGACATGCATCAGGAAAATTGCTTGATTCCTCCTCTTTGAACCTTTTTTCAAAGTTCTGTCTTAACTTCTGCTTGCAAAAGCTCTCAAATTAAGCCTTCATGAACATACCCCTTTTGATTAAGAGAAAAGATGGGCAGACAAAGTTAAGCCTTCACAAGAGCTGAAGGTGGGGCAGAAAATTAAGCTGATGCTTCAAAAAGCAAACTTCTGCTGTCTAAAAGGTTGCTGGTTAAAATTTTGAATAAAAATTCTTGGCTTGCCCAGCAATGTTTTTATTAACTTGTAATGTTATGTGAAACATATCATCGTTCCACCTGCAGCAGACACGGTGCTTAAAACTGTAAAACTCTGTGTTTTGCCTAGTATTTCACAGCAGTCATTATCAAAAAATATGTTAAGGACATGGTTTAGTGGTGGATTTGGCAGTGTCAGGATTATGGTTGTACCCAATGGTCTTTTCCAGCCTAGGTGATCTCTTGATTTTATGATCCTAAAAGAAGTTCAGTGTTGAGCCTGGGCCTCCAGCCTTCCAGACTGCGGGGTAAAGTAGGGATTGCTTTCCTCCTTGGCAGGTAGATAATACCAATACAATAATGTCGTTTTTGTGGGGAAGGCGCTTGTCGTGCAGAGAGGAAGGCAGAATTGCCCAGTAACAGGCAGCAGGCAATACAGGTTTTACATTCTTGCACTGTGTACTCCCACAGAGTTCATTCATTTACCATGAGCTGCTGTGAATGATGTTCTTTCCAAGTTCCTCTGAGTTGAACAGGTGTGAAATAGGTGTCACCCTCTCCTACTTCTTCATTAAAATGGATATTTCTCTTCTACGTGCCCCACTGATTAGTGCAGCAGATGCAGTGTGGACTTCCAAGGCCACATCTTTGTAATGATTATTTAAGTCTGTTGGACACAGCAGTCTGTGATTGCCTGGCCCACATCGCCTGGGCAGAATCTTGCCTGGGAATTGCCTGTCTGACAGGGGTGATGTGTCTGTGATCTCCCACAAGTCTGTTACAACGAGCCAGCTTAGCACAGGTTTGTTTTGTGTAAAGTCTGCAGCACTGGTGGGCGAATGTCTGATTGGGGCTTTTTTTTTTTTATGTCTGCTCCTGAGAAGAAGCTGCACTCCAGACTATTGTTTCATTGAGTCTGAAGAACTCTTTTAAGCCAGAAGTATTAAAAACTGCCTCTGGGCTGGAGATTTAAAAGAGAGAGTGTTTTTTTTTAATTCTCTTTTCTTTCATAAGTGACTGGTAGCAGTCAAAAGAAAACTGGAAGGAAAGCTCAAGAATATAAAAAAGAGGAGTGGCCAGTTTTATATTCTATGCAATTTTTTTGTAAGCTTGTGTAATTCAAATCACTTCTGTTTTATAAAAACACCAGCTTTATTAATTGTTATTGCTTAGGTCCATCATGACTTCAGGAGGATTCCTGAGTGATACCAGCATGAAGTTCTTAAGAAAGAGTCACATACTCAGAGGAGTTAGAAAAACAGCCCATGCCAGAAGAAATGGTTTTATTTTGACAGAGTTCCCACATGCAATCTTTGTTTAGGAGAAGGGAGAGGAGAGGCTAATGCAGAAGGTCTGGGCTGGTGATTAACCCGAGGAATGTTAAGCCAGGAGCTTCCTGAACCCTGATCCCATGAGAGCCACTGACTCACAGGGTAACCTGGGGCAAATCTCTTGACCTTCTTTTGCACCCCAGTTGTCCCAGCTGGAAATTAGGGGGAAGGCATGACCTCACTGGCAAACACATGCTTCATCCGAGCTGAGCTTCTCTGAGAAAACAAATTACAATGCCTGCAGCATTTTTTAGCCTGCTGTGTCACCTTGCATGTGTCCTGTGGTGAGATGGAGTGCAAGAGCTGCTCTTTGACGTGCTGTTCAAGTTCTTGGCGATAAGCAGAGATTGGTGGCTTTTTTCCAGGAGATCCACCTTGGTTTGTGCTTTAGCAACAGCTGGGGTTGGCTTGCTGTACATTGTGGATATTTTCTGGTTTCTTGTTTCTTATGCTTGAAATACCAGTGAAAAATGAATGAGAGTAATTTTGCCTGCTGTTCACTCAGAGAATCTCTGCAGATAGTCTAGAACTGTGTATTAAGAAAAATCAGAAGTATCCAAACTTCAAGAAGTGTTTGGACAGCGCTCTCAGGCACAGGGTGGGATTCTTGGGGCTGTCCCATGCAGGGCCGGGAGCTGGACTTGGATGATCTTTGTGAGTCCCTTCCAGCTCAGGATATCCTGTGATTCTGGTTTGTTTCCCAGTGCTCCTGGAAATACGAGAGCTGCTTCACCACACGTCCAGCACAGCTCTGGTGCACTCCTGCTTTCCCTGCAGGGCTCTTTTACTTCCTGATCCTCAGAGAGGATGAAAGTTTTAACTGACTTGTCATAATTGCTATGGAGTATTCCCACCTAATATTAGGGATGTACAACCCATTCCTACAAGGTGTAGGGATCATTTTTGAACCCACTGCCGGTATTGTTTCCTGTTGGGCTGTAGCAGGTGTTGGCCTTCAGCAGGGAAAGCTGTGAGTGGAGGATGTCACTCCGTTTAGGTCGTTGGTCTTTTTGGAGTTTGAGATGAATTTAGAAGCAGGCCACCTCCTCCTTGGCTACAAGAGGGCAAACCCTGCCTCCTCTCCATCTGTTTCCTTCACCATTTCGTGCATTCCTACAGCATAACTTAACTAAACACCATCCTGCTGGTAAAATTATATTATGTCATTTTCACTCAGTGGGAACTGTCAGCACCAGTAAGATGCTTCATTAAGTAGAAAACAGCAGATGATCTACAAACCCATTCTCAATCAGTCATCATTTCACACAGCTGCTGGGAGCCTTTTCTTTTTCTTCAGTAGCCTGGTTTGACGTTCAGAGTCATACAAAATGGGGTGGGGCTAAAATTGGCATTGTTTTTAAAAGCCTTCTTCTTAAGATTTGTATTCCTCGAGTGTTTGCTTCTGTCCAGAGCTTCCTCCAGAGCTCTGCTTCCATACAGGGTCACTTGAAGGATCAGCCTTTCCACTTTGGAAGGGAAGCACCTCACCAGAAAATGCCAGAAACCACCCTGATATCATGTAATAATACCAGCATGGTCGTGCACGTGAGGGGTGGTGAGGAGAGACTTCTTGAAATGGGAAGGGAAGTGTCCCTTCCTTAATTTTTGGATGAAAAAGGATGAAGGGCACGGGTGTTGAAAGACTTGGCTGTTCTCACTTCTGTGCTAAAAAGAACAAAATTTAGCCAGGCAGTATTTAGAGATTACACAGCACTGTGTGATATTTTGAATTTTGATTCTTTTTAATGAAATGCAAAACCAGGTTTCAGCGTCACTGGGAGTTTGTCATATGCTTTAATCACTTCTAAGTCTGGTCAGAGTGCCTTAAAAGGCAAAGTTAGGACAGGGAGAAATTTGTGATAAGAATTAGAGGAATTTTAGCTCCATAAAATGCTTTGAGAGTTGCATTCACAGTGTTTGTAAGCATGCATACAAAGTTAACTGGCAAATCAGTATGGAGAGCTAAAATCCATATATTTAATGCTATTATCCTCACTAACGTCACTGGTGGCTAATTTAGAAGCCCAAGTACTGACAATCAGAATTATGTATTTTGGAAATTATTCGCTACTTACTGCTTCTTTCCTTGCCATGATGGTTTTTTAAAATTATTTCTGAAAATTTTAAACATAACGAGGGAGATTCACAAATACTTTGGGAAGCTTCTTCTCCAAAAGGCTGAAGTCTGCCAAGTAAGTGACTTAGGTCTCGTCATGCACTGGAACAATGGCCTGATTTAATATGACAAAGTAGACGCTGCTAATGAGGTGTGTCCTCAGCTCACCCCATTTACCACTGTAAAGCAGAGAAGTTATGCTGCTCTCTCATTAAAGGTGAATTCAGTAGCCTGACACTTTCCAGGAGATGACCCTGTTTCAGATTCCTCTGCTTTTGCCAAAGCATTTGGGATGAAATGTTCTGTGCTGAACAGTGGCCTGAGAAGCATTTCATTTTATTTATTTACTCTGAACTTCTCCACAGAGCCCGGCCAGCCTTTTTCTGAGGAGGGAGACTAAACTGCAACAGTGTTATGAAGAAATCCTCAGTCTCTCTGCTCGAAGTGAAGAGCTTGAAATTTGCCTGCAAACTTCCTCATATCCAAAGGATATTTTATTATTTGGCTCTATGAGGGAAAGAAAGAAAGATGTCGTAGGTAGCAGAGAAACTCAAGAGGTGCCCGAGTTGCAGAAGCGTTAACAGGCCTGTGAATATGTGCACTGTGTTGAGTGCTTAATTGTGTATTACGTGGGATGTCCTTCACATGGAATGAGCAGTTCTGAAGGGTGAAGGACAGTTATGCAAGAAGGGATTTGTGTAGAGAGCAAAAGTGCATCTCACATGGGTGAAGTGCTGCACTGTGGTACCAGCGGCTGTGGCAAACTGGGATTCTGCCCTACAAGACTGGAAGCTTCACTTCACAGAGTTCTGGGTAGTTCTGAATGGTGCTATAAAACGCTGAGCACTCTGAGTTCTTGAGTTTCTGGTGTGCACCCAACTATCATTCATATCCCACACTGAACCAGTGCTGAGTGCCATGGGATGTTACTCAGCCAAACTCTTTGGATCAATGCTCCAGCTTTTTTTATTCACCCGGGACTGTTCAGTACCAAGGCAGTGACTTAGAAATGAAACTCCTTTTCCACTGAGAGACCCTCATTGCCTTATTTCACAAACATTCTGCAGTGAGGTAATTTCTACAACTGTGAGCAGTCTTGGATCAGTAAATACAATATAAATACGATGTATTGAATCCTCAGCCCGCTTCCAGAGAATTTGCTCTGTAGGTTAGCAGTGATGCACTAATTATTTGGTTACTCTGTCAGAGGAATCCATCACTTGGAATAACAATCTTAGCAGTGAATTGTTTTGCTCAACACCAGCATTTGTCTGAAATGAAATAAAGCTGTTGTCATCTCTCCAGAGCAAGTCTTTATGTAGTGCTCTATCAGATTGAAGCTTGACATGTACCTCCTGATAGTCAGCCATGTCTCAGTTAAAAACAGCATTATCTGGCCTTACATAGGAAGTATTGCCAAAGAAAAATGGTTTTACCTACCTGAAAATAAAAAAACCCCCCAAATCTTGCAGAATGTGTCCCTTTTAAGGTTTGTTTCTCTGCAGTGGCTTTGATGAGTAGTCTTGTCCTTATTATTAAAGCACTCTTGGTTTAGCCCTGCATATCTTATTAATCAACTTCTGGCTTAGGTTGGATGTTTTGAGTGTTGAGTTCAGGCTTGAGCTCTCTGCAGCTTTATTCCCATTCATTCTTCTACCCTTTGTTTAGTTGGATCATAAATACTTTCATTTTTATCTCTTTAAAAAGATGTAGCACCTTTGTAGACAGTTGAAGAACATCTTCACAAAGTTTTTCTTGCTGGAGATGATTTTGAAAAACAGTAAGAAGTCAATTGTTGATAAATATGAGTACAATTCCCTTCCCTCACATGACTGTGAGCTCCAGCTTGTAAACTCTGGATAGTCATATAATGTTATTTATTTGCTTCATTTCCACAGGACACTTGCTTGGGCTTTCCCATGATGACTCCAAGTTCTGTGAGGAGAACTTTGGCTCCATGGAAGACAAGCGCCTGATGTCCTCTATTCTGACCAGCATTGATGCTTCAAAACCCTGGTCCAAGTGCACTTCAGCAACTATCACAGAATTCTTTGATGATGGCCATGGTACGTGTTATCACTCCCTGTGTCAGCTACATGGTACTTTTTACTGTGAATCTATATTTTAAAATAAGAACATTTTATGGCAGCTTATTTGCTAAATATGACATTTAGCCCTTGGGGAATAAGTACAAAAATTTCGTTTTCCAGAAGTAGAAATAAAAAAGCATAGTCTTTACTTTTTAATGAATTTTAAAGTCTTCACTGTGCTCCCAAAGCAACTGCAGTTATTAAACAAACCACTCAAATTCCAAAATGCTGAGATAAAAATGACATAATTGAGTGAATGGATCAAGTTGTTATGGTAACCTAAATGCTTATGGATAAAAGGTATGGTGTGTCTGCTGAATGTAAAAGTTTGCTTTTAAATATTTTGTCGGCTGATTTCAGTGCTCTCTGAATGACTTAATTTTTTTCTCTTAAGTTTTATTAGATCCATTAATCTGTACTATCCTGTTTTATGGTCCATATTGCTCTGTCGTTGATTTAATATTACCAAATTAGTTTCCACAAATGAAGAGAACTTTCCCTTTTGAGTTCCTGAGGTAACTCTCCCACCATCCATGAATGACCTCTCAGAGACTGTAAGGAGCTCTGAACTGTTTTCTCCTCAGTTCATGAGTAGTTACCACTCAGGTGTGTAGTCTTCAAGAGTTATATTCATAGAAAATTAGAACCTCTCATCATACGGGTCCATCGTCCTCTGGGAATTAATTTTATTGCTGATGCTGTTGGTGTGATTTCAAATCCATAATGTTTAGGGAATCTCTGTTCTTGACAGATCAGCCCTTCAGAGACCTTTTCTAAGTAACAGTCTTCTTTTCTGTAGAAATTTATAATTTTCCAGCTATTTATTTTAAATCACAGATCTGTCCTAACAGAACACAAACACCATCCATGAAGTCAGTTATGAAATGGAAGTCAATTATTTCACTTCAAATGGTTTGGAGACTTGATTTGACAATCAATGGCCTCAGCAGCACTGGGTGCACGAGTGGTGCTGAATGACACCATAAACTCATTTTGCTCAGTAGGGAAACACCTGACAGCTGAGTGCACTGCAGACACCAGCACTGCATGAAGTCAGCTGAATCAATCCCAACAGAAATGTCTGGTCCAAGGTCAGCCAGGGGGCTGGGGAGGATCAAGGTGCTGATTCCCTGTCTCCTGGGGCCTGCTCTGAGAACAATAAACAGCTCTGTCATGATATCACCATTTGCTTTACACTCATGAGATGACCCCAGACAACAGTTTGACATTTAGGAAGAAAAGGCTCGCTTCGTGTCCGGAGGAGAGTGACATTTATATCCATCTGCTTTTAGCAAAGCCTTTCCAAAGGTACTAATTGCCTTTATTGTCATGCCAACCACCAGGCTGTGGGATGGTTGCTTGGGACTGAGTGTGTTCAGTCCCAGTGCTCTGTGCAACCTGGAACAAGGACTGTTTGTATTTTAATTAATTTATATCCTGCTTATCTGCTTCCTGCACAGATCTTGTTCCGCCTTATTTTTTTTTCCCCAAGATATATTACACATAGCATTGAGAGAGATAATGAGATGGCTTAATTAGCACTGTCATCAGCCAACAATGTTGCTCTATTCCAGGGCACAAAGATGTTCTTTGGTGCCTAGGACAAAAAAATGGGAATAGCAGTATGTACATGCTCTGGATGTTGAAATGTAACGCAGTGAATGGAAGCCCTGCCTGCCCTCCCAGCCAGGGGCCCACTCTGTCCTTTCTGACCATGAAAAGCAGGAGGTTGGACCAGCTGGTGGTAAAAACACCTCACTTCATTGCAACCTGTCCAAACACAGACACTGCTACAGTCTACACATATAAAGATGGGGTTTTTTCCTGTGGGAAATCCTTAGGGGCCTTCCCTATCTTCAGTTTTGAATTTATTGTGTGAGATCAGCTGGAGCACCTGGCTTTGTAGAAATTAGACACCTTTCCACAGTTAAGGAGAAGTTTGGATCTCCCTCCCTGTGTTCTGGAGGGTCAAAAATGCTGTATTTGCTGTGTAAGCTTGTGAAACCTGTTTGTTACTCACATATGAATGGGTTTTAACTGAAATGATTGACAGATGAGTGTATGCAAGGATGAGACTTTTCTTTCTTTTTTCTCTAAATTTGTATTTCCAGTCGAAATGAAGTGTTAATATGATGTTTTAAAATACTGAATAACAGCTCTACTTGGGAGTTTGATAAACTTCAGTGTAGGTACAGGAGCAGTGTATAAACTAAATGTTGACATGCTACAGCCTTCCCATCACTGCCCTCACATTGTAGTGGCTTCCTCCCTCCTCACAAGGTGTGTGAAGCAGGATTTCCACTGCTACCTACTTTTACACAGTGTATTTTTGCCAGAACTTTTGCAAATTATGTCCAGAAAATCCAGAAAGAAAAGGTGCTTCCTCACTCCCCATCATGTCTCTAATATTTGACACTACAACAACCTTTTGAGTGCTAAAGGTACTTTTAATTATCTTTATCTCATGACATCTAGCATTGGCACACATTGTCTGCATTAAAAATTCAGTATAATCCAGATTAAATATAAGGCTAGGGTAAATCAGGGTCAGCAAATGGAACAGGTTTAACAAGACAGTTTTTGGTTGCAAGTCATCATGCAGAAAGAATTTTTGGCTAATTTGGCTAATTGGCATTAGTCTTTAGAAGGACAGAAGAACAGTTGCAGTGTGTGTGTGTTTTGGAAGGAAAACTATTGAGAAATGGGGTATTTGGTTTGCTTAAATTCCCTGCCATAGCTTGAAATTCTATTCCATTTTGTGTAAATAGTGAGGGTTTTATAGATAGGCTTTTTTCAGCCATGATGCAACTGAAGAACACTGGTGTGGATTCCAAAGTGAGGTAAATTGTGGTGAGTTATTTTGGCCGAGGATGAGTGAAGCTTGCCCAGACCACATATCCCTTTCATGAAGTGTAAAAGAGGTTACACTGAATAAATAGTTCTGCATGTCAACAAGTGAGGTTTTCAATAGTAAAACAAACAGCTATCAGAAGATACCTAGAACATAAATGGGAATTCTCATTTTTAGAGCATGCCAGACAAATCTTGGCCACTGCAGACCTTAAAACACATACAAATCTTTACATTCATGCAATTTTTTCTTCCTGTTATTTATGGTTTTCTGTATAAAATGGATAGCCCTTTTCAAACTTGTGGACAAGCAGCCAAGTATCATTCCTTAGAAGAAAAGTCCAATCCAGCTTTAATGCCAACATTAGTTTTGATACGCAGCTTATATTTTTCCTTTGGCTTGGGAGAATTTTTTATTTTTCATTCTGTTTTGTTTGGGTTTTTTGGCCTCATTGGCTACAAGTCTGTGCTTTTTGATATTTTTGGCTTTCGTTTAGAAGCTTTACCATTTCTGACATCCTGATTTAAAACTCAAATGGCAACTGTGCTTACTTTGAGTCTTGCTTACATGAGTCTTGCTCGCTCCTTACATCACAAACCTATAAACAACACGGAATATGTTCTGAGTCTTGCATAAAGGATTGAAAGGCCAAAAGGACCTGGGTAAAACTCATTTACACCTCAGGGTGGGAATAGGCAGCTCAACAGCTGGGTGAGAACACAGTGGCAGCAGTTTGACCTCATGCAAAACCTGGTGTCACCTCAGAGCCTTCATGTCGCCATCCTTTGAAGGAGGTTCGCTGTCACCCGAACGACTTTGCAGCACTGCGGAGAAAACTGGGAAATAACAGTAAATAACTGAGTAAACAACAGCTTGGCCTGCTCTTTTAGGGAATTGCCTGCTGGACCAGCCCAGGAAGCACATCGTGGGCCCCGAGGAGCTGCCGGGACAGACGTACGACGCCATCCGGCAGTGCAAGCTGGCGTTCGGCGCCGAGTACACGGTGTGCCCCGGCATGGACGTGTGCTCCCGGCTCTGGTGCGCCGTGGTGCGCCAGGGACAGATGGTCTGCCTCACCAAGAAACTGCCCGCCGTCGAGGGCACCCCCTGTGGCAAAGGAAGGATCTGCCTCCAAGGAAAATGTGTGGACAAAACCAAGAAGAAATACTACTCAGTAAGTCACCGGCTGTAACCCTGAGGGGAATTCTGAAAGGTGATCCCTCAGAGGTGCTGATTTTTGTGGGAGTGAAATGGGCTGTGTGGAAGTCAGATTGAAAGCTGCCTTGTTTCTTTAGCACATAATTGGGGTGTTGTTGGTGAGGGATGTAGGAAAAATGTTGCTGAGGTTCAGGAAGTGTATTTTCTTCTTGAAGGAAGCCTTCATTCCTGGAAAATTTGGAACATCTTTTCAGAGGAGGTGATTTTCCCATTCAGTAAATCAGTTATCAGGGCTTCTTGGCCATGGAATGCAAGATAAATTGCATCTCTACATTTAATTTACAGCCCTCATCTGAAACGCCCAGGGCCCTAACTCTAATGAAGAAAAAGGTAGATGAAGTTAATCCAGAATATAATTTCTGGAGCAGAGAAGTTTATGCTCTCAGTGACAAGAGAACCCTGTCTACTTTATACATCTGAAGAGTCCTCAGGCTCATGAGAGCTGTCAGCTGCACAGTTCAGATACTTCTAAATTCACTGGTTAGACAGTAGCCCCTTCTGTTACACCCACAGAAGAGCCATGGACTTGTAGAGCCTCGTGAAAATATTATTTGTGAACTAGGGAAGCCGTTCAAATCAAGCTACAGCCTTTATAACATCCTTTTTTAATGGATTTCTATACCCTATTTTATGGATTTATATACTTCTACGTGATACTGCAATAGTGTAGCCAATTTAGCAGAGTTGACAACTCCACCTCTTGCCAGTAATTCAAAGCAATGCCTACGCACCACAATAGTTGGATTTAATTAATCTCAGATTAGCAGTATGGATATATTCTGGGAGCTGAACCCCTTGGAGCCAGTTTAAGGGACACTTTTGGTAGAAATAGCAAAAAATAAGAGACTATGGGTGTATTCCATGAAGACGCTGAAGGCGGCTGTGTGGAGCAAGGCCCAGTATTGGCTTTGCACCCACAGTGCAAATGAGATGTCATCAGTGTGCAGTTAAAAGATAGAAATTAACTCTGCTGGGAGAAAGAAGGCTCCTAAGACCTGTTATCCCTGACTAAAATGGCCAAGGAATTGCCTTCAGTGGAGGAAAGCATTAGCAGTGACTTTGAGATGTAACAACTCCATTCGCGTTGGGATGATGAACTCACCTCCCGCTGTTCCGTGTGTTTTTCAGGCTTCAAGCCATGGCAACTGGGGGTCCTGGGGACCCTGGGGACAGTGCTCCCGTACCTGTGGGGGGGGAGTTCAGTTTGCCTATCGTCACTGCAACAACCCAGCCCCCAGGAACAACGGGAGATACTGCACGGGCAAGAGGGCCATCTACCGCTCCTGCAACGTCACTCCCTGCCCCGCCAACGGTGAGTGCCCTCCTGCTCCAGCCCTCCCTTCACAGACACTAAATACTGATTGTCTGCCTGAAACCACACAGCAAAGGCCCGTTGTAGCCTCCCCAAAATGTATTTATCAAGGCAAGACATTCAGCATTAGTACAATATCCTAATTCTTCACCAACACCTCGCCCTGGACGCGGTAGAGAAAGGACGCTTCAGCGAAAAAAAGCCAGTCCTCTAAAATGAAACATAATGCAAACTTTAGACTTTTAATGCTTGTTATGCCGTGGGGAGATTTCCAAGCTAAAACAGTAGAGGGATTGGAAGGCCAGTTCTAGGTAAAGAAGGGGTGTGAAATAACTTAAGGAAACTTAAGGAAAGATGAAGGAAAGAAATCGGAATAATAGATGGACATAATGGTATTTGCAGCGTGGTCTGAAATAGCCACTAATGGTGTGAATAATTCCACAGCTAAATCCTTCCGACAAGAGCAGTGTGAAGCAAGGAATGGCTATCAGTCTGATGCAAAGGGGGTCAAGACTTTTGTGGAATGGGTCCCGAAGTATGCTGGAGTACTGCCTGGAGACGTCTGCAAGCTCACCTGCCGAGCCAAAGGAACCGGCTATTATGTGGTATTTTCTCAGAAGGTAATGGCAACTCCAGTCAGAGTTTCATGCTCCAGTTTAGAAGTGTCCCATATTCTAGAAATCTTTCCCTGCAACCAGGGAAAAGAAGTTAATCATATGATTCAAAATTTAACTGTGATTGGATTTAATGGTTTGATCCAGTGGTTGTACAGTAGGATCAGAACCGGCCTCTAAAATGAGAGAAGTTTTTCCACATCTCAGTATGTGAATACATGACAAATATGGGCCTCTCTGCACTAGTTTGTTTTCAGGAGTGGATAAAAGGGTTTCTGCCTGAAGTTTACTGTCTTTCTGGGGTTTTCTGGAGGAGAAGGAGTATTAGGAGAAAAGAATAAGTCAACTGAACTATGTTTAAGAAGTCCAGAGTATAAGGAGTCCAGAGTAACTCTTACAGAAGCAGTTAATATGGGATAATTAGCCAAGTAGTAGAGATGTGACTTGTGGTCACTTCTGTCAGGTGCAATCCAAATTATTAATCCAAAATTATCTGTCCTTGCTTTTGGCCTTTTGCTAAATTTCATCTGCTTTTGTGCCAGCAATATTAGAGAAGCTCAGCCTGCTCTGTCAGGGGAGGTGACCTGCTCTGAGCTGGTGATTTAAATAAGGAACTGGGTTTTGCCAGGTGGATCCAAAAAGGCAAATAATTTCTGTGGCAGTTTGAACCAAGTTTTATTTGCTTGCCCAGGTCACTGATGGCACGGAGTGCCGACCCTACAGTAACTCAGTCTGTGTCCGAGGGAAGTGCATCCGAACGGGCTGTGACGGGATCATCGGATCCAAGCTCCAGTATGACAAGTGTGGGGTGTGTGGAGGAGACAACTCCAGCTGTACAAAAGTCATGGGAACCTTCACCAAAAAGAGGTACTGATCTCAGTAGTAAATGCACCCTATTGTGCAAATAATAACTCTGCCATGTGCTGCTTGCGTTCTGTCTCTAAATGCAATTTGCTTTCACGTGAGGATAAAACCACATTGCCTGTAGCTTATTGCAGTTTCCAGATGTGTGCAGCTGGCACTTAGCATTACCCTGAAACTGGCAAAGCATCAACTGGCAAAACACTGCAGCCAGCTCATTTCTGACACAAAGTGCCAGTGATGCAGGTGAGCATCAACAGGAATAAGGCATAGCAACTCGTGCCACTTGCAAATCTTGCTGTGTCCGATGGATTGTGGTTCCTAGAGGACACAGAAAAAGGAAGACAGGAATTAATCAGAAAGTTGTTGGGATCGGAATTATCTGCATCCCTGAAATTTTGCATTTCCCACTTGTTGCTGCGTTAGCAAGTTACACCCTGAGAATGTTTTTTCATCTCATCTGAGTGACACTGAGGACATCCCACCTGCTCTTGTGACACACATTCCTTGTGTAAGTAGTGGAGAGAAGCAGGTAGCTGTAAACACCTTCCTTAATAGCTGAGAGAGATTATACCCAAAAATTACCTTTTCCCACTGCCGAGTATGTGTGGCATTCAGGTAAATAAATGAGATACCAGAAATATCATAGGCTTCAGCATGACTATATCCCTTCATGCCCATTGGCATAATATCAATCTCCAGATGGATATTTTAAAGTCAAAATACGTAGAGCAGTTATCCATGAGACATTTTTCTGTCAGAATTCACCTTTTCACCGTAATAAAACTTAATACTAGTAAAATAAAAGGAACCATCACCATGGTTTTCCCTCACCGCACTGGGAGCAGTACTGATACACCAATCTCAAGTAAGTCCTTTCTGTCTGAACTATTTTTTTCCCTCTTCAATTCTTAAGATTCTAAGAAAAACTGGGATTTTAAACATCATTTATACCGATTCCAAGGTCTCAAAGGGCTGATCTACACATAGAAACTTTTAGTTGACAATTTCTACTCAGAATCAGTGACTGCATTAAACATCTTTTATATATAAACTTGATTTTGCTTTATATCTTCCAAATTCTTACATGGCATATTGAAAGCTACCAGAAGTTGAAATCTGACTCCTGAAATGATCTTTTATTTCTATACATTTCAGCAGACTGATTAATAGCGGTCAAAGCTTGGAGAGTGAATTTATTCTAAAAATAAACATAACTAATCTTCATCCTGGTAAACCAATGATTGCTCACCTAACGATGCCAAAACACCTCTGCCAAAAAGAATGGCTTTCCATCCAAATTAGTAATTATATAAACCAAACCTTTTCCAATTTGTAAATATTGGAGTGTCTGGGATGTCTAAAATGAAGATGATGTCTGCATGGAAGATGTATTTCATGTGATTCAGTAATCATCGAGCTCCAGGAAAAGTGTTAGAGGGGCTCCATGAGTTTCAGGGAGGCCAGATTTGTGTAATAGATACACTTGGAAATGGAGAGATTTATTAAAATTATCCCTGTGAAGTTACCATTTTACTCCTCAAATCATGCCTTTAAGTGTCGTGAGACTGGCCAGAGGGTAAAATTATGTTCTAATTTGATTTTGATTGGATTTTGGACTGCTGATTTATTTTTGCTGGAAAAGTTGTTTGAGGCAATTCTTCTCTGTGAATAATTGACGTTAAAATAACTCCCCGATTAAAATAGTGAAATCTTAATTGTCTGTAAACTGTTTTTGCAGTTTTGTATGGAGGGGCAGTGCTGGTAGGAAAATCGTCTTTCCTCCACTGAAAAATGGCAGCTCCCCTGGTGCTGTCCACTATAAACTTTAGCAATCTTTACATTAAATGTACAGGGAGATTTAAATGCACCAGGCAAAACTAATATTTCCCACTGCAGACAACTGCCTTAACAACATTTGTACTTTTTTTGTTCCTTTCAAAGCAGGCAAAACAGAATCTTCTGGGAAATTTGCTTCCTAAGATTTTTGTTTAAAAAGCCGTAAAGCCAAATTATCAGAAGTTGGGAAAGAGGAGAATTAGTGCATCTCTGTGCACATGGAGCATTACAGCTCTTCGTGCAGACAACTTGAATTCTGCAGGACTGCTTGTAGGTTTTGAACAAATGATTTTGTAACTTTAATGACATGTTTGCACTGAGTTATTCTGGCAACTGTTGTGTAAAAATATTTGTGCAGTGCTGTAGGGCAGAGTCCCCAGCCTGGGATTTGCACCATATTCCTCCAGCTTTATGGAGGTGCTAAATCAATGGAGTCTGAAGTCATTGTCCCATAACTGCTGGAAACAGCAGGGGAGCAGCACAAATGTTTCATCTCTAACAAGTGCAGTCTCTACTTGTGCAGCCAAAAGTTCTCAAAATTAGCAGTCTGTTCTTTAAACAATCCCAAAGGAGATGCCATCACTTTCATGTATTTTTAATTCATTTTCTCATTAAACCTTTTAGATACAAGGTACTTGCAGGATGGCTTTGTCAGGGGTTTAGGAATGAAAACACGTCTCCAGAGTCCAGCTGGTAGCTTATAGCTGTGTAAAGCCTTTAGATTTTCTTCTATATATCAGTGAAGTTAAAATAACATACTTGAGATAGTGATAAATTCCAGCACACTTGCAGGTTTTGAATGCTTGTCACTTTTGGTAAAAGAGTTTAATCTCTTTTTCTAAATCCCAGTTAAGATACTTCATAAGTAGTAGAGAACTCCGTGATGGTACAAATGAAGCTGTTGGGTGCCCCTCTTATTAGACACTTGACGATTAATCTTTGGCTTTATGAATTTTCAAAGTAAACAAATTTTTTCTCGGTGATCAAGATTATTTTTAAATGTTCCCAAGGTACCTCTACCCAGCTGTTCCTCTGCTCGTGCTTTCCTTAATCATCATTATAGCAAAGACAGCAAGAAACAGCTGTAACCAATGCATATCTCATTATCTTTTCCTTGGCAGGCAGCACGTACATCGTATTTCATATCTCCCACCCTTTGCTGAAATCTATAAGCTATCTGATATTTTTCATTCCTCTGGTATCTGACCCACGTCAGACTGTCCCTAAAGCTAAAGATTAAGCAATCTGCAAGAAGTGCAGTAGGAATTTCTTGGAGAACACGAAGAACAACACAGTAGGCCAAGAGCAGAACCTGGTTAAATTAATCTTAGGGAAAATCCAGGTGGCCTGAACTGAAATGAAGCAAGATGTTGTTGTCCGTAGGTTGGACTCAAAGGTCTGTTCCAGCCTAGTTGATTCTGTGATTCCGTGTCATGCCAGTGAGACTCTTCCTTCTTTTCCCTTCCTTCAGCAAGGGCTACACGGACGTGGTGAAGATCCCGGAAGGGGCAACGCACATCAAAGTGCGGCAGTTCAAGAGCAAGGACCAGAGCAGGTTCACGGCCTACCTGGCCCTGAAGAAGAAGAGCGGGGAGTACCTGATCAATGGGAAGTACATGATCTCCACCTCGGAAACCATCATCGACATCAACGGCACCGTCATGAACTACAGCGGCTGGAGCCACAAGGACGATTTCCTGCACGCCATGGGCCACTCGGCCACCAAGGAGATCCTGATCGTGCAGATCCTGGCCACCGACCCCACGCAGCCCGTGGACGTGCGCTACAGCTTCTTCGTGCCAAAGAAACAGGGGCAGCTGGCAAACTCTGTCCCCAGCAGCGGTGGCGGCAGCAAAGTGACTGTGCCGGCCGCGCAGCCCCGCTGGGTGACAGGGCCCTGGCTCTCCTGCTCTCGAACGTGCGACACGGGCTGGCACACCAGGACTGTCCAGTGCAAGGATGGGCACGGGAAACTGGCCAAGGGATGTCTGCTCTCCCAGAGACCCTCAGCATTCAAACAGTGCTTGCTGAAAAAGTGCTAACCTGTGGTGGTGACCTTCTTTTTAAGAGGTTTGAGTAAGCCATTGTTGACATACCGGTGTCAGGTCTGCCCAGACAGAGAGAAGCAAAGGCTTCAATGTGCTTGCGTTCAGTCTCTAATTATGGGCAGAATCTGCCTATTTGGACCAAATGAAGATGTGCACTGCTTTAAGTAATAGTAGGGTGGTCTTAATATGTCAAAGAAAGTAAGCATTAAAGTTGTTATAAGCCCTCTGTGTCTGCAAAAACGTAAAATAAAATAATGCAAAAGAAGAAAAACTAGTGAATGGAGGATCCTGGGATATTTGAAGGTTACAGAATCATCTCCCCTTTTTCACCTACCTCTATTGCAGTATGTCCTTAGGAAACGTCACACGTCCCCGTGATCCCACAGTAGCTTATTTTATACTGTTTTGTAAATATATTTCATTTGGTATATCACTTTATATCACTTCCTTCTATTAAAGAAATCAAAAGACAAACTACGTAAGCAAAATGATTGACCAAAGTATATCTGCAGCCCTTGTGGACTTGGTCCATCCTTCAGAAAGGGCCACAGATGTTTTACTGGAAAATGAAGAGCTTGCTGCTGGTTTTAAAAAGCGATACCTTTTGGTTTTGACAAAAGGAAATACGTTTTTGTGGTAGGAATTTCCTGACAGCATATCAATTATCTCTGACAAATCCTGTGTTTCCACTCAGAAATTCTCAGGAGGAGCCTTGCAGCAGCTTGCAGAGCAGGGAACCCCACATTGCTCCAATAGCAGGAGCATCAGCAGCTCCTCCCCGTGTGTGTCGGGCATGCACCGAAGGAGGAGTTGGCTGCCAGGAGGAGTTTGTGTACACTGTGCTTGTAAAGCTCCCTGGTTCCAGCCGTGTCACAGCCTGGGGTCCTTGTTGTCACTGAACAGCAGCTGCTCGAGCTGCTCCTCTCCGTGAGACAAAGGCATACTGTCTTTTGTAGAAAACTAGTTAGAGAACCAAAAATTACAGGTGAGGTAATCAAATGTCTTCTAACTCAGATGTTCTGAGGTTGTGTTCAGCTGCTTTCTCTGTTATTTTCTCTATGGCTTCCACCTTGAATTTAACAATGTGTAATGTACCTACATCTTTTCAAGAGGCTATAAAGGTCAAAAAAACACAGCAAGCAGTTAATATTTTATCACTGTTTTGTCCATCACGTCTAACTCTGGTATTCATCTTACCAGCAAAAGTTTGTAACTATTTGTTTGGCTTTTTTATTGTTTTGTGTGTGTTTTGGGGTTTTTTTTAAAGCTATAGAAGGCATTTGTGTTTTGTATATCTACCACATTGGGGAGGAAGAGGGGTCACTAGGAAGTCAAACCACATCAGGATGTGGAGGACTTGTCCAATATCAATAAGACTGTTTCCACAGCACAGGCAGTAGCTGGTAACAGCTTTCCTTGGCATCAATTCCTGAATCCCATTATTGTCTTGTGGAAGTTCTGGGACTGAGGATGGGCATTTCACCTTGTGCAGGTGGAGGCCTGGGAGCAACCCTGTTAAAATTGCTCTCTTTAATATCAGCAGGCTTTGAATTAGGCCCTAAGGTACCAGGTACCAAAAGAAATGGTAAAAAAACACTGATCAAAGTAGAACCCCATCTTTTACTCCTTTGTTCATCCACACAGGGGAGTAGGAGACTGCAAGAGGATTTTCAGACAAGCCTCAGCTGTAAGTCAGTGGTACTTGAGCACTGAAACACCTCAGGCTCTTCTGAAAATCCCAGGCATGGAATCAGCAGGGAAAACTTGCTGGAGTGTGGAGCAAGAAGGGCAGGTCTGACTCCAGGCTGACACAAACATGTTTTTGCAACTGTGGCATGTTTGTGTGAACTCTCAAAAATCATGTGATGATTTCAAAACAGCATAGAGTTGCTACATCTACAACTGTGAAATCTGGAGAAGGATCTGGTTTTCACCCTGTTTTAAATAAACAGTACCAAGGGCAGGGCCTCCTCCTCTATTAAATGGATTGCCAACAAATGTTATTAATCACCTTTCAAAAATGGTGTGGCCTTCTGTTCAGGAGTAGTCCCTGTGCAAAACTGTGGATCTTAAGGAATACTCCCCATCTAATCTTGATCTCAACCTAAGAACTGAGATCAAGGCTCAGAATATTTGCAGAGCACTGGAAAGTAAATATTTATGCCTCCTCTGCCTGTTAAAATAAGATCAACTTGAAATGCCTTATTTTTCAAGGAATCTAATTTTGATGCTTATATATGTATTACACATGTCCTAGAACCTCTCCAGAAAGTCCGTAACAAATAGAAACCATCATGAGAGGAAAAATCAGGAGATGTAATATGTCTCAGCATAGACCTAACATTTGTCTCAGCATACAGCTGCTGCATTAAGTGGTATTTGTGTTCTGTCATAATAGAGACAGAATGTGCAAGCCTTTGTGTGTGCATCATGGTAATAATTTATTATATATTCAGCAGGCTGAGTAAAGCTTCTGGATGCTATCTAGGCATGCCATATGCGGGTATGAATTCAAAGCTTCCTTAGAGCAGGAGTATCTTTCAAAAATGAAAGAGTTTACTTAGAGATAAATAGGAGAACAAACCACTGCAGTGACTTTTTTCACCAGTGTAGCAATGAAGCGAATTAACACAAGCAAAGATGTGAGGGGACAAAGAGGACAGACCAGGGCAGGACACTAAAAGTGTAAGATAAAGGGTAAGTTAACACTTGCTTTTTCAGGTGTTCCTAAATCAGACTCCAGTTCCAAACCTTGCCGGTGCCAGTCGTGGCTGTCCCATGTACCTGATGAATGAAGGATTGGTGCAAGGTCTGTTCTCAGCTGAATTCTGTGTCACTCACACTGTGACATCATTGTTTACATTTCTACCCAGTGTTGCACAGCTGGATTCGTGAAATGCACCGAGGGGATGGAAACCTGGAATTCTGCTTTTGGCACAGCCAGGAACGATCTCAGTGTTAAATTCACACTGACTTTGGGACACACTTCCAGCGCCCTTAGGTGAATTTAGACCCCTGAGCATCAGTGGGGTTTACAGCATCTGCTTTTCGAGTAGGATATTCTCATTAGGAAAAAGCCTGGCATCTTTGGTTTGACTGTGTACAAGAAATTAAGTTTAGCTGCCCTCCTGTGGAAACAGTTTTATCACAAGGGGAAGAGGGAAAAATCTTGTGGATTAATAACAACTGTTTAAAAAAAAAAAAAGCAACACAGCACTGAAAAAAATAAAATAATTTATTGTTTTTACAACTGGTATGTGAACGGATGTAATGAATTTATTTATTCTTATTTAACAAAATACCAATTGTGCAAATTCTATATTTAAAATGTTTTGCTATCGTCTCTGTCTCTCTTTCTGGCTCCCTTTTAATTTATGCTTCGGATTTGTGTTGGAAGTACACCTTGTGAGTTTACATAATATATGGCACTGGTCATTTTTTGTATGATTTTATTTAGAGGACTTTCTGCATGGAACAGGAGTATATGTGTGTACACATGTATAGATGTATATTCTTTTTCTGCTGCCATCTTTTCCATAGAGAAGTTGTAGCTTTTTAATTTGATGACACCTCATGCTCCAAGCTCCTTGTTACATTTCAAAAAGCTCTCAACAAGCAAGTCCCAAAGGTCCATGGACCGAAAAAAGCCCCGTAATGGCTCCTCTCCTGAAGAAGTCAGAAAACAAACTTGTGTCTCGAAGGCACGTGCAGGTCATACTGGAGGCCTCAGTGATTGACCCCCAAGGCTGATCGTACCCCTTGCTTTAATTGTAGCAGACTTTCAGTAACTGGGAGTCCTCTCCATGGGAATGAAGTTCCTCTGAGCTGCCAAGAGTCTTCTCTCATGCAGCTTCTTATGTTTAAGTGACAACACTAAAGAGAAAGCTCCTGGGTGTCTCTTTATAAAATAGCTTGAACATCATATGATTTGGTTTATGAGGTTTTTACCATTAAAAAAGCTGTTTTTTCCATGTTTTTGCTGTTTATATACATATATAAATATGTATATATGGCTATAAAAAGTCAAAAGCCCAACTTGGAAGGCTTTGCAATGTTTTACTTCATTGTATTTCAGCTCTTTGCACCACATCAGGCAAAGTTAGGTGAAAAAAACCAGCAAAGCATGTTTCCATGAGAATAATACCTGTTTGCTTCCACTTTTCACCCAGTTCAACTACTGCAGAACTCAAGGGAACTAGAACTGGGTGCAGTGTGAGGAAAAAAATGTGATATGGACAAACCTTCAGCTTTTCTGCAGTCAGTTCATTTACCAGTACAAATGGCTTTGCAAGGGCCCTTCTACAGACTGCACATAAACAATTCCAAACTGCTGGAAGTCACCCTGCTCCCCAGTGCCCACATTCAAATTCCAGCTCAGCCTCTCTGTGCAGTGTCTGCTGCCACCCAGGTACTGCCCAAGACCAGAGTCAGCCACGAGGCTTGAGAGGAATTAGGGATGGCCGGTGGGTGATGCTTCCTCACTCTAAGCCCAATCCAAAACCCCAGGGAATGCAAGCCTGGGCTTTGATGATCTTCAGGGCAGGCTTTGAACAGGGTTTGAAGGATGGATCATTAATTGTGGGCTTTCAGCAGTATGTTCAGGTCAATGTTTCTCCTCATGCCATGCTGTTGTCACTGAGGAAGATGGAGCCTATGACAAGAGGCAAAATTAGATTCTCTGGGCATAGGCTGCAATTTTCAGGAAAAAAAAATGTTGCTTGGTTTGGAGGGGTTTGTTCCTTTTTTTCATGAAGTGATTCATTTTTCTAGAGCTGCCAGAGTGCCTCACTGCATTCATACTTGCATGTGCAGCATTTTCAAGGTTTTTTTTCCTGTGGGTGCCCTGATACTAACTTGTATAGTAAAGCTAGTCAATTCTTGTTTCAAATAGCATTGCAAATGCAGGTATTTCTGGTTTATCACACGCACCAGCAATGACTCAATGTAAGACAGATTATGATGTCCTCAGCTGGCACCCCAAAAGGTGCTTTGGGGCTTGGAAGGTTTAACCATGAGCACAAGTTTTCAGTGATAGGATACAGAGCTTCTCCCCACACCACACCAAACATCCCAACACCATCCCACTGCTCTGCACTCTGTGAGTCACAGGACAAAACCCACAGCATCTTCTGCCCTGGAAGTTGTCAGTGGAGGCTCAGAGTCAGTGTTAAGGACAGCAAAATCCTCTCCACAAACACCAGCCTGGCATAGTCCATGTTCAGACACCCGTGGCTAAGTGCAGGTGCATATTTTGTGTGTGTGCTTGTGTATGTGAGTACTTGGGTCTCCATTCCTCCCACTCACAAGGGAAAAAAATTACACTGGGTTTAGAGTTATACGTATGTAAATTTAGAGTTACTTCACGGCATCACTTGGCTTTTCAGGAGGAGCTTCAGACTTACACCACTGTAAGTGACAGCATAGTTTTTTAATTTATAGTAACTGGTTTACCCAATTTGTCGTGTGAACTGTGAAATCTGCAAATAGATTATCTTATGAAACATTGTGACAGTCAGGCATACAGGCATTGTTCAAATCCCATCAGATACAGGGAATAATGCGCTGAATTAAGTAAGTTGGAGACGGTATAATTCTGTAGAGCAATAAATTTCACTTCTATTGCCAGGTCATCTGCTTAGCATCAGATAAGAGAACATGAACAAGCTATTGCAGGGAAGACAAGGGGAAAGCACAAAGTTGGGGGTTGCATGGTTTACTTCACGTGCCTCTTTATGCACTGTTGGTGTCGGCATATTCTGGGAATCACTTTGTCACCCGGCTGAAATACCAGTACCCTTTGAGAAACCCAAGATGTGTCACGAAACTTATTTTTCATCCTAGTCTATGTCTAATCAGAGGGAGTTAATATTTTTAGAGCACTACTGTGTTAGCCAGTTTACATCATAAAAACATGTTATGCAAAATATAAATTCATTTGAAGCGAACTGTGCAAGGTCTACACTGTACTATGACACACGGAAGGCCAATATTTTGTTTTGTAAACTATTACATATGTATAATTTACCAGTTGTAATCTTAAAACACTTGACTCTGTGATTTCAGTGAAAGTAATAAATACAAACTGCATCATAGGTCCAAAATATTTTTTAATATGCTATTTTGGGGGCCTCTGTTTGCTGTTTGTGCCCCACTGCAGGCAGATGAGCATAAAGAGTTTGAGCATAAATTTAAGGCATAAATATTCTTTCTATGTGTGAACACTGCATTTTGGTTGTGGTGGGGTGGAGTTCTAAAGTGTTTTGCGGAGTCATTAAACAGCAGGAAAGTGCAGAAGGTGGTGTTTGTTATAGGATTCATAATTACTGATCTAATCCAATCTCAGAGCAGTAAAGACCTGCCAGAAGGGGTGAGGTTGGAGCGCTCTGTGCTGAGGTGGTGGCACAGAAAGGGGAGAGGTTTTTTGGGGAGAAAGAGCTGCAGACACTCTCCAGTTGAAGTGTGGCTCTTCAAAGCCACTATTACAAAGATTTACTTCTCTAATAGAACCTTTTAATTAATTTTTCATGCTGATTTCTCGCTTATCCTTTCACATTCCACAATACTTGGGAGTTGTTCCCAAATATTGCGCTTTCCAGAAAGATGTTCTTCCCAAAAGGAAAAGCAAACTCATCCTGTCTAAATCTTACCTGATGTATGTGTCTAATCTATTGATTGCTGGCATTTTTATGAATTTGGGATTTTGCCTTTTATTAATTCGGAGGTTTTGCCTTCTTTTGTTTTACAAATTGTGAATGAAATTGGTTCTTATTTACAGAAACACTTTATATATGCCTAGGGACAGCTTTTCTTCCTAGGCTGTTAAACAATGGCAGTGGAGCTTTACAGAGCTGTCAGTATCTATAGAGGGGCCCAAGCTCTTCAGAAAAAAGTGTTATCACCACGGGGATACATCAGTGCCTCCTCCACAGCTTTGCATAACAAGCTGCGATGTCCCTGCGATCATGGCAGGTCCTGTCTTCCCAAAATTCCATTTTTATTTCCCACTTTAGAGTTTGCAGTAGCTCAGAGAAAGCCATTACTGACAAGGGAAATCCATTGGTGTACAAATCCAATGGAGCAGACAGCATTACAGACTTTCCGAAGTGTCCAGCACTGCCATAATCCCATTACTGTGCAGGGACTGCTCTGTATCAGGAAGATGAACTCATTCTCTCTTAATGCATTTTCCATCTCATCATACTGTGACATTTCACCTCTTCAGAAACTCTCTAATTACATGTGAGGAGGGAGATCTCTATTCCCAAGATTCTCAGCTTGTCGACCCAAATCTCATTTTTAGGTGGGGATGCAAGATGGATTTGATCCAATTTCAGTCTTCTAGCCAAACCAATCCTTTTTTTTTTAAAGAAAAAAAGAAAACAACAACATAAGTTTTGGAAACCTCTGAGTACATCCAGTAATCAAACTAGAAAATGTACAAGTCTTTCCATATTGCTTATGCTGTTACCTCATTCTCCAGTACTCTGTGAAGTTTAAAGCAATAAATTCATCACACTTAGACCACTCACCATTCTAAGCTGACCCAAGAACAGGGTTGAAGAGTAAATGTGTGGGAAAAATTATTTAACAAAAGCCAGGGAAAAAATATTATTTTCCACGCTTGGAGGACCAGGGCGGCAATCTCTTTGCTTTCCCTTGGTTATTCTGGGGAAAAAACCCACATCTAAGTGAAAACTCACAGACATTTTCTTAAGCAGCTGCTCAAGAAGGCTTTGTTGTAGCAATCTAAGGCTGAGCTTATTAAAACAGCCATTTTGGCCATTGCCACCACAGTCTGAGTGCTCCAAGTGTTGCTAAAGAAATACAGTGAGACAGGGAAGTTGGATGAAATTCTGGAACACGTAGGTGTGGGAGAAAGATGGGTGTAAAGGCCCTTATTCCTTTTAAGCTTTAAACTGCTGGGTAGCAGGTACTGTGCCCTCTCCCGATGGGATGCATCCCATGCCCATGGATCATTTTGCTTATGATCCAAGGCCAAATGCCCTGGTGAGGTTTGCAGATGTGACTTCTGCCCTAGTAACCACATAAGGGCCATACACACGTGTTAGTGCACATAAACGACATTTTGGGGGGAAAAAATGTGCAAATCGCACCTGACTGGCAATGCAGCAGAGAGGCCCTTTGGAAAGCAACCCTGTAAAGCCACGTTGGCACCAGAGAGGAACATCACAATGAGCACCAGGACGGCCC
Organism: Rhagologus leucostigma; assembly: GCA_013397725.1. Classification (NCBI taxonomy): domain Eukaryota; kingdom Metazoa; phylum Chordata; class Aves; order Passeriformes; genus Rhagologus; species Rhagologus leucostigma. The sequence continues at coordinate 52,509 of VZTD01001030.1, forward strand.
TGTCGTGCCCCAGAGCATCGGGGAACTCACATCTTGAAACAGTTGAGAGCTGGCAGCAGGCCACCCATGCAAGGGCTGAGATGGCAGCTGCCCAACAAACAGGCTTAGTTACCTAGTAAAGGTGGTCTGTAACTAAAGGGGAACACAAATTACACTGGAAACTTTCCGAGAGCACTTTAAAGTGGTCGATTCGAGGCAGGGCCCTGCCCACTGGAAGCAGGCCTTTGCCGAAGGCCTCGCTGCGCTAGGCCGGGTTTTGTCCAGAACAAACAGCGCTGGGTGCATTCTGTGTGGGCTGGGAGGAATGTTTTCTCACTGATATTTATGTGGCATGCTAAGATCTGACAGCCATCCAGAGGGGGGCTTGGGGCCAATATTTCATTTTAAATACACGCTGCACACGGAGGAAGAAAAGCAACATGCAATGGCATTGCTTGTGAGGGGTGACCCGAGCAGCAGAGCCGAGACAAGCTCCGTATGGCAAACCAGAGATAGAGGTTGTTTCAACAGGAATTTGAGCTATGAAAGGATTTAAGGGGAAATTACCAACTAGTCTGGCATTCAGATGCCAAAATACACAGGCAGACTTGGCTGCACAGGTACGCTGTAATGCTCTGCAGCTTGGTTTCAAAGGGAGAAGGGAAGTGGCAGGACCTGGCTGTGGAAACCTCAGCCTGTCCACGCACATCGGGAATAAAAAATCTCCATCACAACACCAGCTCTTTGTCAGGATCAAATCAAATGCTGAGGAATTCTATAAGAAGAACTTTTCCTTCAGACGACAGAAGAAAGAACCAAAGGATGCTTCGCTTCCCTCTCCATCAGAGCATTTAATATTTTGGGATGAGTTTGTTGTGCACTTTTGCCTATTTTTCCCCCAAAAGAGGCCAGGCAGAGATGAAGCCAGAACCTAAGGCAAGTTGTGATGTTGCTTTGGAACAGCCTTGCCTCCAGAAGGTCTCTGCCTGCCTCAGCCTGCTCAAGGCTTTCCCAGTATGGCTCCAGTCTCAGGCTCCTCTTCCCCAGAGCCCGCACCTTCTACCCCTGGAGCCATTTCCTTTGGCTGCATTCATAATGTGTATTTAAATCATCACCTGGTTTGCTTTCAGAGCTGGTCAGGTTTCTAGAAATATGGAAAAGAGGATGTCTAATACCAAATAGATTAAGAAAAAAAACACATCAGGAAAAAAAAACTAGGAGATGTAGTTATTTCTCATTTACAACTACAGAAGAGAAAAAGAAGGGGAAAACTCCAAGAAGGAACAGTATCTATGAACTGTATCTCCTCTCTCTTGAATCTGGATGTAAGCCATAACCAGGCAGCATCCAAAAACTCTGGAAAACTCAGGGAGTTAATTTAGATCTCACAGAACTCAATATCTTGGGGTAAGCTTTAAAATATAAAGCAGAACAGCTAAAATAAGAGAATGGAGCAGCGATAGAGGAAAAAATACTTTAATTTTCAATTAGATACAGCAAGGAGGGAGAATTAACTAAGAAGGGAGCCCAGACGGCCTAGGATAATTTCATACAAGGTTAAACTTAACAGATAAATATAAGGAACAAAAATTTTTTTATTCCAATAGGATAAATGTGGATTTCCATTAGAAGCATTAGATGAAGAATTCATAGCCCATTTTTTAATGAGAATGTGAATATTGTTACTAAAATACTGAAGGCTGCAGCCCAGATGGGTTTATCATTTTAGGCCTTTTTAAAGCCTGATTGATTTATTTAATTAGATATTCCAGGAGGCTCCTACTCTTGCACAGAAGCAGTGGTAGCTGCTATGTGCATTACAACTCATAAAGGGGTGGGAGTGAGTCAGTCACTCCTAAGGTACCTCTGAATGTAACACTGGCTTTCAGAGCAAAGGGTTAGCAGAGAAAATAGATTTTCTTTGTACACCTGCCCAGGCCAGGAAGATGCACCTCAGAGACACGGGGTTTAGGCATCAGCTTGGTTAACAAGATTAGCCCCAAGGGCTCTTGGTTAAAGGAGAAAGCCTGGGACCTGGGTGAGGGTCCCAGCTGAAGGTGCACCATGACCATGGGTTGCAGAGGCTCCTTGAGGGACAACGTAGGTGCTGACCCCAGAAATTCGTGAGGATGAAGGGATAAATCCTGCCTGGGAGCCAGTCCTTGAGCAGGGGTGTGAGGCCAATTCACCTGACTTGGTCCTGTGAGTAAATCATTTGGGACACAGCTCAAAGCACTGCAGGGAAGTAGCTGGAGGACCACGAAAACTACACTGGTGTCTATATGGCAACAGACAGAGGTTATTTTAGCAGTGTGAAATGTTTTTGGATTCCAACAGCACGCAAATAGTGCCAGAGTAATTTGCCAGGGACAATAATGTGTGGTGTAATGCTGAGGATGAAAAGCCTTCAGTTGGGTTCGACCCAGTAAAAACCATCCCTGGGTTCTACTCCAGTTGTTTGCAGTGTTTATCAACTATATCTGGGCTTTTTATCTGGGTAGTGTCCGTCACTTGACTAGAGATAAATATTAAATTATGTCTACAATTAGATTTACACTTACAATGTAACTTTTATTTCTAAATCATTCCAGCGAATTTGTAAATCCCATCCTTAAAGCTTGTGAAAAACATACTCTTTTTTTACTCTGCTATTTAACACCGGAGTGTGGTTCAAGCCAAAACCTGAAATCCCACGCAGGGCAGATTATGTTCAGCTCTCTGGCTGTCTGTGTATTTTCCTCTTCTATGTACCTTACAAGCCAAAGCCTGAATTTAGCCCTAAAAGCATATCCTGAGCATATACTCAGGAGACCACATTCAGGATCCTGCCACCCATCATACTGAACTGATGGGTTCTACCAGGATCGGTAATAAAACCATCATTTCAAAAATGGCCCTTTACTTAAAGCCTCTTTTTTTTTTTTATGGTATAGTAGTTATGGCAACTGCTTCCTGCCACCTCTGCTGCCAAAAGCCACAATCCATCCATGAAAAAGAGCTCCTCCATCCAAACGCATTTTTCAGTGGACAGCAGCATTCCCTGGCTGGAGCACACTCTTCCCTTCCCTTCTGCCAAACAAAATGTGTAACAAATGTGAGCTAAGAGTGAGGAATTAAGTGAACTCCTTACAAATGACTTTGTATTTTTGCACATACATGCAAGAGACAAGAAATAAGAACACCTCTCAGGGAGGGTTGAGGGGGAGAAAAAGGTAGTGAACCCCCAGGGCTGTTCAATGAAAGAAAATGTTTTCCTTTCTTAGAACACGTTTGGAATTCAAACTCTTAAAAGTCTTGGCATAATACTAATTAAAAAATTGGTCAGTTATTTCCCCTTTTCCCTTAGTTTTATTCTACCTTCGAGGTCAGTGGCAGGATTTCTCAAGTCCGGGGTATTTCCTGCACGAAGATCAAAGTTTGCCGTATGAATTTGAAAATGAAATGTTCCTATTCTTTGCTGGTCCCATAACTCTGTTTCCACGGGCAGTTCTTCCTGGTCTTGACACAAAATAATTCTTAAATTTCTTGTTTGACAACATGCTTTTAGAAAAGCTTTACAATTGCTTTTATAGGCTGTATTAATAACTATTCTTTTCCCTCCCTAGTTGTAATTCCAACACAGAGCTATGTGGATCTTGCTTGTCTTTCCCTTGCTTTGTCGGCTGTGACCTTCCACCACTCAGAAAATAATTAGTACATTTTCCAGCAGATAGCTGGATGTTTTCATGCCCTCTTATTACGGGAAAACATTGTAACAGAGCACTGGAGCAAACTGTGTGTTTGTTCAATGTGCTGTTCTTTCAAGCCCTTGTGCAGCAAATGAATTTAAATTTACAAGAATGTCAAAAATGGAAAGAATCAAAAATGAACAGCTGCTTATAAAGCAGGAATTCTCTAATATGGACTGATTTTTGAAGTTTTACCAAAATGTACCGCAACCATCGTGATTCAAGTCCCTTTGAGATTTTCAGCTCCCTGTAGAAGATAAGGCATGAGTTCCAGGTCTAATAAGGCATTGCACGCATTGGGGTCATTAATGATTTCCACCACAGTAGCTTCAGCCGACGAGATATTTTGCAAACAAATGGCAGAAGCACAGTGTGGGCACCCAAACACACATACAGTACACAAGCTGGAAATCATGGGAAATAGAATGGAAAGTAACAGCAGAGACACGGATCCAATCCAAAATTTGAGGCCAATATTATCAGTTTTACTTCCAGGTTCAGCAGTGCATTGCAGCAACAGGAGAACCAAAAGAAGTGAGAAGGCAAAGCTCATACATATGATGCCATGAAATAAATCGAAGTTTGCCTCTCTAAGCATTGACTGATTAATTCATTACTTGGACTTTCTCCCAAGTAAGTTATACTGGGTTGATCCAGGCCTAGCCTAGCTAAAAGATAGTGCTGCCATTCAAAGCCTAATCCTAGTCAAATATCCCCAAGTTCCCCTTAACTGTGAAGTTGAGCTGCAAGATTTCAGAATTTGTCTAGGCTTGCACAGGTCAAACGAAGTGGTGACAAATAGGCACCAGAAGATATCCTTCCCCCTGTTTCCCTGCTGAAGCAACTGGAAGACATAAAAGTCATAATTATCCTGGTTTAAGTCACACAGTGAGCAGAACCACAGCCAGGAATGTACCGTGGGCTTCCAGGCTCCAAAACAGTGATATAAAACAACTGTTCCTCTGTTACCAGGATTTTTTACAGCTGCTTTCAGCATCAGGTTTACGTTCGCAGTTATTTTTTCATTCCAGCCACCTCTTGCAGCTGCATCCACAGAAGCAGCTCCACACTGCAGACAGGAGCACTGGCCCTGCCTACAGCACCTTTAATGAGTCAAGCCAGGCACCTTTGCTAATTGACAGAGAATCCCAGAATCACTGAGCTTGGAAAAGACCTCCAAGATCACCAAGCCCAACCTGTGCCCGATGCCCACCTTGTCCCCAGCCCAGAGCACTGAGTGCCACGTCCAGGCCTGCCTTGGACACCTCCAGGGATGGGCACTCCAAACCTCCCTGGGCAGCCCCTGCCGATGCCTGACCACCCTTTCCATGAAGAAATTCCTGCTGGTGTCCACCCTGAGCCTCCCCTGGCCCAGCCTGAGGCCGTTCCCTCTCCTCCTGTCCCTGTTCCTGGGAGCAGAGCCCGACCCCCCCGGCTGCCCCCTCCTGTCAGGGACTTGTGCAGAGCCACAAGGTCCCCCCTGAGCCTCCTTTTCTCCAGGCTGAGCCCCTTTCCCAGCTCCCTCAGCCGCTCCTGGGGCTCCAGCCCCTTCCCAGCTCCGTTCCCTTCTCTGGACACGCTCCAGCCCCTCAATGTCCTTCTTGCTGAGGGGCCCAGAACTGCCCAACTTGGTTTCTTCTGCAACTGACTCCACTCGATCCCCTCATCCAGATCATCAATAAACACTAAACAGGAATGAAGAGATCAAACAGGACTGACAAGCAGGCACCTAAGTGGTACAGTGCTTGTGGCTTTTGCCACTGTCCTTAGGATCAGATGAACAATGCCCCACAGGCTCTTGCTTCTCCCCTGTGGTCTAGGTCCTTATAGATGGAAAATGCTTCTCCCTTTGACCAGACGAATCCATCCCTGGGCTCAGACTGCTCTACAGGCTGCCTTATGGAACAATGGCTGACTTCTCTGGGAGTAGATCTGTGAAGACAAACACTGCTGTCATAATTTATTTCCAGTGGCACGTTGTCTGCCAAGGCTGCATTACACTGCTCCTCTTATTTATTTATTTTTTTAAAGCCTAAATATATAAAACTGTTGCAACTGTTTAATGGACTTTCAAGAATGTAAAAAAAAATATTTTGACACTGGGGAAGGGATTTCTCCCAGGACTTTTGGATGTGCCTCTGAACAGTGTTTATAGGTGCCTTTTGGATTCAGCAGGGAAGCTGCTGAAGAAGAGCACTTCACTCGTGCTCTGGAATTCGTGCTCATCTACAGTGGATGTCCACGGTGGGTCAGCTGGATTGCACATTCCAAATGTGTATTCCTTTCCAGTGACAAAGGGACTCGGGGTTCAGATGCAGCCAGCCACAACGCAGATGTCTGAGGCTGAGTGAGATGAATCTCATTCCAGGTCTCAAAGGGCTCAAAGTGCTTGGGAGCAGTATCCTGTTTCCAAAGAGTTTTCAAGTAAGAACCCAGTTCCAAATGGCCATAATTCTTTCCAAAAATTGACTGGATGAAGGCAGGTTTGTTCTGCAGCATTTTTTTTCACTGAGCTACCATTGTGAGAATTAGTAATGTTCCAATTCAGCCTCTCTCCCTCCCTATCATCCCTCCCCTTGACGTCCTCCAGCTCTTACTTCACTGCAAAGTTATCTTCAAGCCTAAAGTAAGAAACTGTACCTCCTCTCTGCTATAGAAAATATCTGCAGTGCATTCAGATCCCCTCAGAACGTGAAGGTTGCAATGATTGTCAGAAAAATGCTTTGCTCACCTACCCCTGCCCAAAATATATCCATGTGGAGTGACCTAATATTTATGCTGCAACTTATTTTCAGATTTTAAATTAAAATATGAAGTTGTTTAAAATCAAATTAGGAAGGCCTTGGAGAGACAGCAAGTATTTGCTTCACTTGGCCTTGATGCACAACATCAAAATTGTAACTACAGAGCTTTTAGAGTCAATTATTGAATTATATATCAACAGTGGTTATTAGAACTCAGTATCCCTTTGCACATCCAATACTGGCAAGCCTTTAGCTTCAAGGAGCTGGGACTCCTGGTGAGATCCAAAATGTAACCATGAAATATGCAGAGGCTGACTGCATTGTGCAGAATCTCTCGGTGGGGAACTCATGTTGCTGTGCTACCAGCACAAAGGGAACCCAGCTCCTCACCCAGTTGCTGTGTGTGTATTTCCACTCTCTCCTTTTCTGCCTTCTTTACTCCGTGGTGAATAAATGTAATCGAGCCAGCTGCTGCTTTCATCTCTGTGCAGTTTTTCTGCAGGTGGCACTCAATCCTCTTGAATGTGCTCCAGCTCATTCCCTGAAGAGAACCCCAACATCCAAGTTTCTTATTTTGATTATAACCAAATAGTTAGGCAGTCAGAAAGGCAGAAGGGAGCGAATTACTGAACTCATGGAGGGGACAAGCTCTGGAGCAACTGGTGCAAGTTTTTGTGTCTGGTTCCTGGGAAGTTTCTTTTTATCCTCCTACTTTAGCTGTAGTTTTACAGGCAACCACATTCAAAAGAGGAGCCTCATAAAAAGGGGAGTCAAATATTTGTGGAAGGTGTTGGATCTCTCAACTTCTTTTGCTACCCAAATGATTTCTGCTCCAAGCAAAGGTGGTGCTCAGTGTTCTTTCATTTGTATCATTTATTATTAACATGTATTTGATTAAAATCATGAAACTGAAGTAATTGTAGAAAATTACTCCCACAGGATGTGAGGATTCCTCCTCTAGCATTTTCTCTGAACACTCTCATCTTTATGGTTTGGTATAAATTACAGGCCACTTCTGAGTTTTTAGAGGTTATAAATATGAAAGGGGTTTTTTTTCCTCCTTCAACTATTACATCATAACATGAAAAGTGACTAGCAAAAACACGTCTTGTTTTTCCTATTGCAGAAAATAAGCTAATTTAAAAATCAAAATAATCAGCCCTACCTATTAAAAAAGGTAGTGACAATCAGCCCCTTGCTAACACTTGTCGTTCCATGTAGCTCTGTGGGCTTTGGTGGGATGGCTCCACACTGCACCCACATAAATAAAAATACTTTGGGCCCAATAACCACAGATTCATAAAGGTCAATGTACAGCTTCTAAAGAAACAAATAATTTAAGTGCAGTGCCAAACTCCTGGGTAATTTTAACCCATTTTCACAGCTCACCAAATGTCACATTGTCATGTTTACAAAAGCATGAACGCTTTCATGTGGGCCTGGGGAAGTCATATTTGCAGTGCAAAGTTTACCTGCTTATATAAAAGTCTCCTCAATTTTCCTGTTGGTCTAACATAGAATTACCTAAAATGATTCCCACTTTTGCACACAAAATTACAGAATTAAGCTAGTGAGCTATTTCTGAGTATTATTAGCAAATTTCATGTGTGTGGGTGCATGTGAGCAGGACTAAAGGTTGTTTAGTGCCATCTTTTGGGTAGTCCTAATACTACAGACCAGCTTAATCAACGCAATTAGACTTGCCACCATTTCTGTGCCTAGGAAGGCACGTGTCACTTGTTTCTAGACAGTGTGGGGATGACAAAAAACTCAATGGGAGCAGGAATGGCTGGGAGTGTTTCCGTGATGCATAAAGAACCATCCCCCCCAGCCCTTTCTTAGCACACAAATCCCCAAATCCCCAGCAGCAAAATATTTTCCTATTTAGAAGCACTGTTTTTTTCCAGCTCTGGCCAATGTTCGTGCTATTTTATAAGATAATTATCTATGTATTCAGTCACACCCTATAGCACCAAATTTCTTTCTCCTGACTCTCAACATAAGATTGACAATAAACTCATTAATTTAATAGTTGATATTTTGTCTTTATTCAGTATTCCTTGCTAGCTGAAACTAGAACTATGTCAAAACCGGACAAAACCCAAGCATCCAGAAATCCAACTTAACACCTGCACTGACAACACAGAATTACAGGCGTCCATAAGATGTTGCTCCCATGCTACCTGGTACATGACAATTACAAAATCTAGCCATAAACCAATGGTTCTAACAGGATTTTAAATAGGATTAGATTACAATGTCTCTTTGAAAAGGTTGGTGGTCAACTAATTGCACCTTAGGCATGCAGAAACTGAGTGTACTGAAGTAGGTAATGCTTTCAGTGGGCTTTTCTTTTGCCTTAATGGGATGAGAGGCCTTTCTACCCCAACTCCTGGACAAATGAGGCACCTCCCACAGCAAAGCCTAATCCCACCTGCTAGGGAGAGCATGGGGCTTGGAGGTAGCTGGGCTTTGGTGCCCCTTAGGAGCACAAAGAGCAGGTCAGGGTTTGTCCCGTGTTCCCTGACCCAGAGGCAGCACACACAGAGCCAAAGGAATTACTCATGTGTGGAGCAGCATTTATTTACAGCACTTGGCCCTGGAGTCTAGAACACCAGCTGATCCTTTTTGTGCTATCTCTGAGGGTTGAAACGACATACAGAGCAAAATTTTGGACAAGGCAGCCTCTCCAGCAAAATGCTGATGTCTGTAATTAAACTTATCTCTGTGTGGTAATGTTCCCCAGGCACTGCTTCGTGCTCCAAGTGCTTGTTGGAGGCTTTCTGGAAGTGTCAGAAGGTTTGCATTCCCCTACTCTTGGATAATCAAAACTGCTCGCAAATTTGTTTGGACGTTGAAACAAGCCCAGGCAGGGAGTTTGTGCACGGATGGTTTGCAGCGTTTTAGGGACATGGGTCTGGAAGCTGCTTCCTTCACTGATGCATCCTTTCCTCTGCTGGGGTAGGAGGTAGATACACGTAATGCAGTCCTGAAATTCATCAGATTCAATTTTACAGCTCTCTGTCTCCATCCCTCCTGCTGGAAAGCACATCTACACGTGTGCCCTCCCTGAAGCAAAAGTCACGAGTTACTGCTGTCACTGCTTGCAGTTTCTGAGTGCCTGATGTCATAGCTGGAGTGTTTATAGCGTTTCAATTTGTTTCCGACACCATGTTTGAGTTTGGATCCTTTTGAGGAGGTAAAAAGAGAATATTTTTCTTGGAGAGCTTTGAAATCCAAATTGCAAAGCTGGCAGGGCCCTCTCAGTTAAATTTGGGTTCACTTTTCTGCCTTATTAGCAATTTCTTTGCACAACCTATTTTAGCTGGTATATTTACCATATAAAGCAAAGCCAGCCCAGCTGGCATCACTAGAGTTATATAAATGTATGTTTTTATAAAGTGGAAAATTTTTACCTGTTTGCTAAAATACCTGATGGTGCCTTGGCTTTAAAAAGTGTGTTCTATGTGACAGCTGTGCATATTTGCACTGGAGCTGGGATTTTTATACCACACTCAGTTCATAAATGGTATTGAGCAACATCTTCTGAGACTTTTAAATAATCAAGAAAGGAAAAGTGGGTGAGGGAAGCTTGGAAATTGTGCTGATCTACTCTGGGACCTTGGAGGTCTCAGAGAAAGGGCTTCCCTAGATGGCTTTGAAGACACATAACATATAAGCAGAATGGTTATTGGAATAACTGGAATAATTGGAATAATTGGAATAATTGGAATGTCAGCCTCAGAAGCCCAAGAAGTCTCCTCCAATCCATATCCCTCATTAAATCCCACACTTAATGGGGACCAGCCCAGCTCTGCCCTGCTCCTGGCAGCGCACCCCTGAGGATCAGCCCATCAGCAGCCACATGACCCCAACCAGCACCTCCCCTGAGCCCAAAGCAACCTGGACTGGCCACGAGAAGCTGGAGGATTCTGTGTCCTCTTCCCCCACTTGCATTTCCCAAGGAACATGCAGATGTCCCTCTGCCCAGCGTGCAGCTGAGGCAGCCAGAGCCAGCTGCAACCCAAAGAATTTGGGGTTGCCTCAGCTGTGTTCCCCACGGATCCAAACTGGGCACCAGAGCCAGGCCTCTTTCCCAACAGGAGAGGGCAATGCCACAGGGAGAGGGGATATGATGTCCACCTTCCAGTCATGTCCATTTATGGCCAGAAAGGATGGCTGAGCTTGTGCAGGCCATTAAATTAATTATTCTGCTAAAAAATATTCCATGCGAAACCATGATGCATCTTTCTGCCTGCAAATATTTAACAGCATATCGAAATATATTTGGAATCAAAACTTGTAATCCTCTCATTAAACAGAAGGTGGAAAACAACTATGAGAGAATGAGTCAAAATACTGAGATTAACTGCTAGATATAATAACACTGGGAAAAGCTTTCCCCATGCCTATTTTACCCCATCCCTTTTCCTAGGTCCACGACAGCAAGGGCTTTGCATAAGGGTTTGAATATCAAAGCAAGAGGAGAAATTGGGTGATGCTAAAAGGAAGTTACATGTTTTATCAACCAACTTTTTGATGTTTGGTCTTAAGCAGCAACAATGTTTCTTTCAGAAGACCTAAGAGCAACAACAGTGAAAACAAAAATTCGGTTTGCATTGGTTTACTACTGTCTGTTTATTTCCTGCTGTGTCTGTGGGATAAGCTGACATAGGCGATGGATGGGTGTTTTGTTTGAAAATCTCCATTTCTTGTAGAAGACACTGCACATGCTTCCTCTTGATATCATTTGTAAACACAGCACTTCAGCCAAGTTTTTATGAAGCTTTCGATCCCGTGAGGGGTTAGCACGATGCTGAGCTAAGCCTGACTATAAATATTCCCAGGAGCGGGGCCTACGTGTCTGCTGAGCCCCCTCTGTTCCCATTTGTGCCCCAGCTCCGTGTCCCGCTGCTGCAGAGGGGGCTGCTCCTGGGGGGGAGGTATTAACAGTGGGAACTGCAGTTGTGCAAGAGAGGTTTTGTGCCAGAGGGGCTCCCCGAGCTCAGCCAGGGAGACACAACCAGGCCTCTGCAGGGAACTGGGAGAGACACTGAGGTCAAACCTTCCAAAACGGGAGGGAGCAGCGAAGGGAGGCTCTGGCTGCCACTGCTCAGCTCCTCTGCCCACAGCACCCACCTGGGCAGCCAGAGGCTTCCTCACCTCACACACCTCCTTGGGGACGTGCGAGGGACAGCCAAGAAGGGGCAGCATCAACTCAAACCTGATGGAAACAGCTTGATCTATTTTGTCAATTCCTGGTGGTAGATTTTGGCACGGCTTGGGAAAATCATACAGTGCGAAAGAGGAGCTCTCAAGGCCTTAGCACAGCCCTCCATTCCCCATCCTCCTGCACCACTTGGGAGCGAGGCAGAGGAGGCAGGAATTAAGTGGGAAAAAAGTAAGGCAAGCAAAGGTTAGATCTTGTCTTTTCTTCTCACTATCCCACTCTAATTGGCAATAAATTAAATTAACTTTCCCCAAGTTAACTCTGCTTTGCTTATGGCAGTAACTGGCAATTGATCTCCCTGCCTTTATCTCAATTCATGAGCTTTTCTACCTTGTTTCTATCCTCCTGTTCTGCTGAGGAGGAATGACGGATCAGCTGACATCCAGCCAAAGTCAGCCCACCATGATAGCCTGCAGTTCTTTGCCTAAGGTCAGTGTTACAACCTTTTATTTCACTCATTTCATCGATAAAATGGAGATATTAGGCATCCCCATGTGTCAGGCAGAATATGTGATGATGTCTTGCCTCCAGCTCAGCTGACCTTGTGATTAAAACAGCATGTTAGTGTTGACATATAGAAATGATGTGGATTTAGGGAGACCTTTTTGGGTTTTTTTCCATCCCAAGACACCTAAACAAGTCACATGCCCTTGTACCTGATGGCAAACAAAGATTTCCCATTTACTTCATCCCCAACATTGAAAGAGAAGCAAAAAGCAATCTGGAGCTAGAGCCTAACAGTAGGAAACAAGGAGGATTGAAAGCAGGGGGGAAAAAAAGAGGTACCAACCCACGTCCTGTTGAAAATGTGGATAAAACTGCCAAAAAAGCAAGAACAGATCAGCAACATCATGAGCCCCGTCCTGAAAATTATGGCAGAGCTACAGATTGAAATGTCTAAGAATTGCATTGATGTAATAAAGGTATTTTGTCTTATTGCTAAGAGATCGCTAAATCTCTTTGTACCTCAGGTTTTTACCTGCTAAAGAAGGAAAACACTCACTTGGGGATTTTAGGAGATGTTCCTTAATGGCAGTGAGTTGCTCATTTGAGCCCCATCCCTACAAACCAAGAGGAAAGCCCATCCAAGCTTTTAGCAAAGCATGGATCAGATCAGTCTAAACACGTGTATAAATTGTTTGGAGAGTGGAGAGTGGTTAATCACTTTCCTTAAAGGTTTGTGCCCTTTGTTAAATACACTCACTGCCAACTTTTGATTATTCAGCATAACAAGGAGGAAGGCTGGGGGAAGAGGGGATGAGCCAGGGTGAAGGAACTGCCCAGTTTGATATTTAACTCCACTGAAAATATTTGTTGCTAATATTCAAATTTCTTGGCAGTTTTTATAAGGTGTATCAGCATTAGATGGGCTCTGGTCGGAAAGAATGACCAGCCCATCCAGGACAGCATGCAAATCTTACTGGGCAGTGGCTTTGGACGGAGTGTGCCATCACTCACAGAAGTGTCAAAGGTAAGAAATTATTAATAGGTGCAGTGATGAGTTTCCACTAGGAGGAATTCCATGGAAACTGTATCACGTCTTGCAGTGCTTGTGCAATCCCCTGTCCACAGCACAGGAGAAAGGGTGGGATCTGTTGAAATCCCAGTGTGATAAAAGTATCAAAATGTCAGTGGAGCTCAGGGCACTATGAGTGTGCTCCTTGCCATTTGCCAAGGGACTTTGGAGCCATTGTTAAAGCTATATTTAACTTCTGAAAGACTTTTAAAGCAGACATGCCATAATGCAGCGTTTTGTTCTGCCTGATTGCTTTTATTTGATCCCTGGCAGTTGTTTTGACCATGAAAATTTGGATTTAGGTCAGCTGTTCACAAGAAATTTAGATGGTGGTGCAAATGCTTCAGTAGGAATACTTCTGCTACCAGAAAGTGAGACACAAAGTCAGACCTCAACTCTTTTAAACCACTTATTGTGAATTTATGCAGGATATGGCCAGGTCTGAATTCACATTCTTGTGCAAACCTCCTTTTTAAATAGCAAAATATTTGACTCACGCAGCCAGAAGTGTCAGCCCAAGTTCCTGCTGAATCCCATTTTGACAAAAGTTTAGAATGGAAAGTAGAAAGAATTGGGAGCAGCTCATTTTGAGCGCACACAGGCCTCTAAGGGCTATTTAGCAATAAAATTTGGAGGCTGCCCAAATTCTGCATCTACTTTTTTTTAAGCAACTTTGATAATCAGTAATGTAAAAGCAGAAATTACAGAGAAACGCATCACCACGTTAAATCCCATGATTCTCCTCCAAAATAAAAATGTGTACTTCTCATTAAAGTGATGATGGACATTGTTTTGCTTTTTAATATTTCTGCTGATTATCAAAACAGGCAAAATTAGAGGTTTTCTCTCTTAGCCCTGCTATCCTACTAACAAAACCCAGCGGTTAATGACCTCAAAATGAACAATAAATGGAAAAATATAAATTAATCACGCATAACACAAAGACAGCATAGAGAAACAGTCTCCAGAAATAATCTTGGAAGTGTTTTTCAGAGGATTTTTTCAACAGCATTAGCTCTTTTATCCCCTATTCAATGGGCCTAATATGCCATCTGCTGTTCTAATTCCTAAATTATAACAGTTTTTGAAAGAAGCAATCATTCTGCAGCATTTAAACAAATAAGGTTGGGGTGGTTGTTTTTGTTGCCTTTTGAAAAATGATTTTTAGTTTGGAAGCAGCCGTTTATGCAAACAGTGGTGAAGAAATTAAAGCTTCAGCATTGTTAATCGTGCTCAGAGTCCAAGAGCGCTTGGGTCTGAGCCATAAAAACTGTTCTTGCAGAGCAAAATACGATGATGCGACCCAAAAATGATGATGTGGTGGCGCTATCTGGCGGCTTACTTGGAGTTACAACATCTTGTATCCCTGAATGGATTTGGTTTTTCTCTCCAAGCACTAAAAATTTATTTTAAAAGACAAATTTTATGCCTTTTGTGGGTCTTTAAGTGAAATCTTGAGAGTTTCCAGTGTGTTTCTAAGCCTTGATTTGCATAAACTGTGATTGGAGCTGGCATGGATTTGGTACAATACAGATTAAAAATACATATACAGAGGCTTCAGTGTCCTGAATAACCCAGCTAAACTCACTGGAGTTGTTCAGAAGAAGCAATTCAAGCACTTACAAGACGATCCAGGTGGTGATCCAGGTGTGACAGGCAGCAAACCTGCTGTAAAAGTTGCTTCCCAACACGATCTGTGTTCAGGTAGTGCAACAGAACAGTTGAGTTCTTTGCTAAAACACTTCCCTGGCTATTACATAAAGGCCAGGAAAACTTCGGTGCTAATCAGGGAACTGTAAAGCTCCCCACGAAAATGTAAGCCTTTGCACCAGGAAAGCTGGAGATCAAGCAGGAAACTCCCAGAACAAATTTTTATAGGCGAGTGCCACCTGGTGGGATATGGGGAAGACTTTTCAGCCCAAAAAAGCCGTTTTAAGGTGGTCAGGATCTTTTGAAATCAGAGAATTAACCTCAAAAACCAGCAGCAAAACCAAAGGCCCATCTGGCAGCTGGGTGGACACACCTTTGGTGGCCTGGCCCTGGTCCCTGCTGATCTATGAGTGACACTGATTACGCTGACAAACAAGGAGGTTTTCCTATTTTTAATTCATATATTTGCAGGAGTTTCTATCTTGAACCAAGGCAAGTTCAAAAATAAATTATGAAGGTGCTTTCCTTTCAATTCCACGTTTCTATTTCCAGGCTTTCAAACTGGTAATTCCCTAAATTAGCTATCACGTGCAACGCCAAATTAATTAACAGCATGAATGAACGGTACCTTTGTTGTGTTCTATCCCAGGAAAAGCACAGCAGGGCTGGGCGCACACAGATCTCAAAGATAACGGTAGAGATTGACACACATTTCCAACTCAAGTGAAAAATTATTCATAACTGAAGGGACTTTGCTGCTGCTGAAGTATTAAAGGGCAGCAGCGGCAGCCTCTGGAAGTCAATCCAGCACTTCCTGCTGTGTCCCAAAGAAAATCCCACGTTTGAGGCCTAGTTCTGATTTTGCTCATCACTCTGTGGGATAAGAGCACTTCTGCTGAGCAAGTAGCTGGGAAATTGGGTTCATCTTCTCCTATGGTTTTTTTGCACAACTTCAAACAATGTGCAATTCTAAACTTGCAAGATTTAGAGAACGCCATGGGAAATGGATGTATTGTCAGAACTTAGCAGGCAGTCAGACTGTGCTATTGACACACACATGTGGTTCCAAGTTTGTCCGACATGGTTTAAATTAGGAAGAAAAGCCTTAGGGTTATTAGATTTAGTGGCATAAATGGGATGCTCCATCCCAAGAAAACAGTGGATACATAAAATTTTAGAAACATTTGCCCTATCCCGAGGTTTTGCTCCTTCTGTTTTCAGCCCCTGAGTTTCACACTTGTGTTAAATGATGTGCTGACAGATACACGCATCTTTGTTTAATTGGGAAGCCGAGGAGTTGTCACCAACAGGTACACACATTCTGGTTTTATTCACACATTTACTCAGCACTTCTTTGCCCTCCTCCTCCAAAAAGGCCTCCAGAAGCAGAAAGCTGGGGCTGCTCACATAAAGAATTAAGGGGATTAGCAGCACCACCATGCTTGGGTTATGGCTTCAAAGCAAAACACTGGCTGCACCTACGTAAACGCCTCTGTTTAAGTGATTGGAAAGGAACCATTTCTCAGAAGTACAGGTGCATGACCGACTGCAGCTATTAGGGCCGAGAAAGGGCAGGAATTGCTTGGAAAGGGGGAAGGGGAGGAGAATTA